>OOFC01049239.1:0-38047 GCA_900323345.1 Pseudochromis fuscus | reverse complement strand
CTAGTGTCTTGGTATTTGGTTTTGTTTTTGTATTTTCCCTGCCATTTTTGTGCAGCGCTTTTTGTTTCAACTTTTCATTAAAAGACTTTTGTTTTTGGACATCTGCATCCTTGGGTCCTGCTTCCACCAACCATTTTCCTGACAATAAGAGCAATCCAGGTTTGTATTAGCAGACATGCAGCTGCACAGTGTTATAAATCTACAACTATACCATTAAAAACCTGATTAATGACACAACATTTTATTATCTCTTCTCTCAAGGGAGACTGAAATTTGTACACAGTGAACAGAACGCCCACATGACGAAATTTTATGACTGAGCGCAACATCTGGAAACCCTGCAGTCAGGTTTACACAGTTGCAGTGCAAACAGCAAAGGCCACTTCATGAAAACTCATTCATTCAACAGCTGAATGTTACTTCTGATTTACTTTGTTCAGGTTTACAGAAGGATGTTAAAAATGAACAACATCCTTAAACTGAGACGTGGCAGCTGGAAAACGCTGTTACATGACTTTTTTGAGACTGCTTGAACTCTTCGGATCTTTTCCACTGAAAATACTTTGACTCATTTCCCGCAGGAATCAATAAAGTCAATAATGACACTACCGTCATTTAGATTTTGACATTATTCCTCCACAGCTCTGACCTGTATTTTTAATATCTGATTCCTCATTCGACCTTTTTGTGAGTACACACGTGCCCCTGAGTAACTTCTTAGCATCAAGTGATAATTTCAGGTGCCAAGTAAGACCATGTAGAGCATGCTGCCCACATGGACAATGAAGACTTGTCTGATGACTGAATAGATTTGTTTATGAATTGAGACAGCACTGAGTTGATATACTGTTGTCTTCCTGTTGGTGTTTGTGGCCAGATTTGTCACAGTCAAATGCTCAGAAACAACTCCAGGGAAGTAAAAACTATTCACTCATGACTGTTTGAAACTAATGAGCCCATTCAACTATCCTGCATTGTGACTAACAACCAAATAATTACACATTACTTCAAAGATTTTCAATAAAAATGTCTCTTTGCTTTACTCAGGAACACAGTGAACTTGAAATCTGGGGCAATAACCCTTTCCCATATCATCCCAACAAAATAGTGTGGTAAGACAAAGATGCTGTTTACTTAGGTGAATCATAACAATCTGTTGAATTGGAGCATGAGTTAACATCTCTAGCTTGACGGAGGTCTGTCCAACTGCAGTCAGCTCTGTTACATTCCTCCAAAGACATGCTGCATTATCACTGTGAATAATAAAGGCGCCAAGAAGACACTTTGTGACGCCGGAAAAAGAAGCACAAATATGTTGGCAATCATTATTGGACATTCACTGGCAACAAATCAAATTGGTAGTCAGTTTAACATCTACTATGATTTTATGCAAATCAGGCTGAGATTTATTTTAGTTCCTTGGCTCAGTATCAATACATGATATAATTAGCATCAAGGTAAATGGTTAAGAAGTTGACAGCAAGTGAATGTAGGTAGCGTGATAACCCGTCCCTGTTCGGGAAACCTGTCAGGTCACTTACTGTGTTGCATTCTGACTTGTTTGGACTTGCATTGCTTTACACTCTGTACCTACGATTGCATCCGGTTCACAAATTTAATCAGAAATTATTTCAACAACAAACACAAATTCTGAAAAATTAGGACAGTCACTGGACAAAAATGCTGGCAATATGTTGCGGGTATTAAAAATATTTTCTCCCACGTAAAAGTATGTTTTTTATCCAGATCATGTAATGAAGTGTTTAGGGTTTTAAGAGCACATCATTTCATGTAGATTTCACTAATGTTAAAACATACATATCAGAACATTTTGAAAAGGTGAAAAAAAAACATGTCACTTTCATGTTGGGACAGAATATTTTTGTAGTCAACACAATTGACTATATGAAAACGTTTTTTCAGTTTAGTCAAATACGCTGGAAGTGTAAAATGTTTTTATTCTAACTTGAACAAATCAGACTGTGAGCTTCATAGGTCTTAGCACGGTGAACTCAAATATCTCTACCTGACTTAACATTAGAAAACTGTTAATTTTACATGTGATGGGTTTATTTGAAGTAAACATTTATTTATGTCATTTTGATGGTTTGAGCATTTGTGTCAGTGTACATTAATAAATATTAATGCAAAGTGCAGAGTGAATTTGCAAAGTGTGAAAATTACAATGAAGACATTAACTGCAATTTGCAAAAACGTTTATGTAGTTTTTTTTTCTGTTTACATTTTATACATTTACAAGGCAGGGGGATAAGTTTTCTTTCTTTCTTAACAGCTCCCACTTTAATTTGTATGGTGTGGTCAGGATTACTACACAGAGGTGGAAATGTATGTCACAATTCTAATACCAATTTCTAGATCTATACCTGTCATAATAACAAGTGAAATACTATATTCTTCAAGCCCAGATACATGAAACTAAATGTTTTGTGCCTTTTGTAGATCCACTGTGATCTGTAAGCTGTAATGCACACGTGTAAATATTGTTGAAATAACACAGATTTTTTTTTTAAGAAAATTCTGATTAAAAATGTTTTGTAAAAGTATACCTCACTTGATGTAAACATGTTCATTATGTGCTTGTTCTTCTTTGCACCAAAACAAAGGGTGCTGTTATTTTACTGGTCCACATCAGATTAAATTTTGTGTGTCTCCTGAACTAAAATAAAATGACACCCCTGCCTGACACCATGTGTCTCCTGCTGCTGTAGTAAGCTCGATTCTCACTAGTCAGCAAACACAGCATCACACAAGTACACGTGGTGGGTCGTTTCCCGGTTAAATACTTAGCGAATACCCTTTTAAAAGCACAACATTAACTAAAAGTAATGAATGTAGCCAACATAGAGTCAGCTAACGACAAAGTAACATCCGAACAGACCACTGCTGCAACATACTGAGTGGGATTTAATCACAAACACACAACCAAACCTACTCCTTAAACTATTAGATTCATTTATCGATAAACTGTAGTAAAGCTGCCGTATTTCAGCAGTCGTTTGCTTTTGTGGTGTAAATTCAAAATAATCTAACCACACACTGGTGACAGATTACAAGTGGTCAACACGTTAATCCCACGATTCCACCTGCTAGCTGTCACACTCCCTTTCCTCTACTAACAACACACACAGTGCTCCACGGTCCTTTGTTAAACCAACGGTTGTAATGTGAAACAGACCACACGACTGGACTACAGATGAACACGTTCAACACAAATGTCAGACTACATTTTTAAATAAAGTTTTACGAACCTGCCCCGTGGTGGCTGCACCTTCTACAGACGCTTCCTGGATCAGTCACGTGACACAGTCGTGCTCAGCCCATACGATTGATGTTAGGAGTTTAGGGTGTCTTTACTCACATCTGCTGCACTATGCATTTAAATCATGTAGTTTAGAAATATAGTAATAATCTAGTAATCGTAATACAGTGATTTTAAAATGTTTTCAGGTTTGTAATGACCCTCATTTCCATAAAGTGGTTTATCAGTGGGGCTCAAATTGTCAAGGGTTACTTCTCCTGGGAGTTGGATGAAACATCACAGGATAACGGATAACTAAGAAATAACTGTAATCAGATTAGATCACACATTCCAGTCTTGGAAAAGTCTGGATTATTCAGATACAGCAGAAGGCTGGATTCAGGAACAAATGATCCTAAAACTTGGTCAAAGAATACAACATTTGTATCATATGGTGCACATACTGTACATTTATGTATATTTTGGACTTGATTTGTTTAACTATAACGATGAGAAAGGGGTATAGTATACATTAGGTTACCTACATACATCTTTCAGTTTAGGGAAGCAAATATAGCCTATAGGCTATATATATTTTGTCACCAGAAAATAATCAATATTAATAAAGAAACACAATATAAATAACTTGAGCTGTCATTTATCACTCTACAGTAATTTCATTACGTTATAGTAATTTAAACATGTAATATACACAAACTTTTTAGTATAGTATAGCCTATTTATTTGTATTTTGTAGTAGGTGATCAGATAGTAGTTTGTTTGTGTTGTTTTATTGTGCTGTTTTGTCTCCTTAAACGAAAAGTGACTGTTTGTTCTATCTATTGTTCTTCACAAACAAATTAGTCTACATTCACTCTCATTAAAAGTACTGACCTGGAGTATTAGTAGTATTAAGTAGTAATAAGTAATCTGGAAAGTTTTTCTCCTAATCTCCAGTGCTGCTTTGGAAAAAACGGCACAGAAGGAACATGAGTTACCTGATCCTATATAGCAAAACAAGAATTTTTTTTCCAATCCAGATTATTCTGACCCAGATTATACTTTTTAAACGGAGTCCTAAAGGTTTGTGTAAAGCTACTTGTTCTCTACTTGGAGGCAGAAAGTGGGAATGAAACTGTTCTGCTGACATTTGAAAGTTGAGACATGGCTTACAAATCATTATTGCTATTAGTGCTGTTAGTATTATCATTACTATTATTATGGTATTTTGTGTGTGTGGTTGAAATGCTGAGTCAGACTGTGCATGGTCGGGGTTTAAAACAATGGGCTGAAACAGTATGAAGCAAATGAATTTTTTCTCATTGTTTAAAATTGTCAGCAGAATTTAAAAGACTATTTTAAGGGAACTCAGAAGTTAAATGAAAGCAATATCTCCAATTTGTTTGCATTTTGTAAGTGGACGAAATGTTTTTTGAGACTTGATGTTGATACTTTCATTCAACAGTTAGATTAATAAACAGAAAAAGAATAGTTTGTAACTGTCAAGGCAGAATATTTAAGAAACAGATCACCTTTAATAAATCTTTAAGAAAGCACACACATTCAGGTTTCTGGGGATGAGTGTGATCAGTGTTTTTATCAGCTGTAGTTTGATTGTTGTCACTTGGGGGCAGCTGTACTCTGCAGTTTTTTGTCAAAACAAGAGGGACCCCTGTTGGTGTCTGAGTGCAATAGCTGTACCACTCGTTCTGTGTGTTTTCCACAGTCCAAGCTCCTCATGCCATCACTGGTAAACACCATCTGAATGGTTTCTCCTAGACTAAAAAAATCCCAGCATCCCTTCACAGCTTAACTTATATTTTCAATGAAATAAAAAAAAAATCTGAATTATACAAACACCTTACGTTAGGGGGTGGACATTAGCTCCTGCTTGGCCTGCATTGTTCAGCTGTCTCATGCCATCACCCCCTGAATCCAGGCCTACCTCAAACAAAGCAGGTGTCCCTTTTGGCCAAATAATGATGGGATTGTTGTGGACCACACTGCCAGTCATCCCTTCTGGTCCTCCCTTTTATTTTTCTGAACAGATGTGGGCGTCACAACCCCACATAACACACAAGATGTAAATTAGCAGCTACTTAACTTCTCAACTTAACCTCTTGGAATTAAAATCATCTTTTGTAGTCTAGCTCGTAGTGTTTGGGTTGTTGGGAAAGGTATAAAGACTTAGCAGCACGGCCTCACCACAGGAGCTTTTAATCACACAATCCTCCTAAACTCCTGGTTTCAAGGTGACAAATACATTTTCAAACTTAATTTTCATCAGTAAGAAGTTCTTAAAATGTTTTACAGCAGGATAAGAGAAGGAGGGAAATAAAATGTTAATTGGACTCTAGGGAGAGACACACACACACCATCCTTACCACTACCTGACAAACAGCTGTAATGCCTGTGATCACATTGTAGAGCCCTCCCAAGTTGACCGGCCACTGTGAAGTGTAAACAGTAAACAGGATGGTGCATCCTGTGTTTGTGTGTGTTGCAGACTGTATGTGTGTGTGTGTGTGTGTGTACGTGAGTGTGTGTGCGTGTGTGTGGAGGAAAGAGGCGGGGTTGGCTGCTAAAGAGAGAATGAGCCCATGCAGAGTGTGCTAGCCCAGCTGTCACTGCTATAACTTCAGACTTGGGAGACCACAGGACGCAGGCTGGAGGGTCACTGTGTGTGTGTGTGTGTCTGTGTGTGTGTGTGTTGTCACCCCACACCCCCAGGCATTCTCCACAGCCCCTGGCTTCCTTCCTCCTCTTTGTTAAGCCTGCGAGGCAGACTTCGTCAAGCTGAGCACACAAACGAATGCATATGAATGCTTGCTGTCATCTTTATTGGGCTCCTTTGCCAACACCCATTACATTTAACACGGGTCTTTACTGAAGGAGATTTCACTTTCAGTCATGCTCTCGACCCCCCCCTCGACTCCTACTTGCCAGACGAGGAGGATTACGGTGACCTCAGTCTGGGATAAATTTGAATACGCAACCTGTTACATACTAATAAGAGAACATAATACTGAGCAATAAACAAAAGTTTGTTTTTGAATGACTCATTGTTCCTCCAAAGAACTGCAGGGTTGGTAATAGTTTGCTATTTGATATGTAACTTTAAAGGTGAGGATAATTAGTGGTGGTTTTATATTTCAAAGGCGAGACAAACCTGTCAACCATCTTTCTTTGTATTCCTGCAAAAATATGTTGAGCTAATTTTTTCTGCAGCTGGTCTTTGATGCAGGAGGTCAGTGCAGATGCAGGCGGTGATGACTGATGGGGGCAAAGTCACAAACAGACTTAAGTCATGTGTGTATGAGTAAGGCTCTGTGTTTTTAACCACAATCTCACGTTTCTTCGCTTCATAATACAAAACTTGTTGGAGCGTGTTCTTTCTCTTGTTTCTGAGTCCAGCGCCGCACATAACGCAGCCCACATAGACATCAGACACCCGCCCTGAATTCCAGTTGAGAGAGGTAGTGTTTCCAGAGGTGGCATGTGGAGCTTTTAAAAGGAAATGACCGAGGACACAGAAGGGAAAAATGCACAGGCTTGTCAGCAGAGATCAGACAACAGAGAAAGGAGGCTTCCACAATATCCATTCACTATTAGTGGGGTAGTTAAAAACATGCTGGTTTGGGACTTATTTTATTTAAGCATATACATTTATTGCAAGATACTTCACAACATGAAGTTTTTATTCAGTTCTGGTAAAATTCAGCTTCTAAACTCCCATGTAGTGCTCACTGATGTCTACACACTCTCACAGCAGTGCCCCAAACAATGCTGCTGTTGTTGTTGTAGCTCAACGGAGATATCTCAGCACATGATTTTGTTTTTAGTTTCTGTCCGAGCTGTAAAACACAGTGTGTGGTTTGCGTGATTTTTCTGTCATCAGATAAGTTAAAGGATTACACACGTCTATGTGGGTTGAAGATTCCTACCTCGTAGGCTCATAAAAGCCTTTTAAAACCAACAGGATTATCTCAGACATCCAGTGTCTCCTCGGATGTAGTTACAGACCTCTGTGGCAGGACGGATTTCCCGGTAATTCAGATCCAGATTATCAGCTTGTGTCTTCAAAAAAACACCACACCTGTTTTTGGAAGGTGGAAGTTTATTTGGAAATCAGTAACAAAAATGTTGGATTCAACTGTTTTTCATTTTCTTTTTTTGTAAATTTATTCTGATATCAATTGAGATGCACATGAAACATACACAGGCAGGTATGTGGCACAGTTAAAGTTATTGTGCTTTACTTATTTACATTTTATTTCACAACAATTTCCCATTATTTATTTAGCAGATACAGATACTTTTCAAATTAAGACTAAGGTGCACATACAGCGTTTAAGATTCTGATGCATTTTTACAGAATGAGCAAACACACACTATATGAAGCAGTAATTATTATTAGTACTACCTTACCAGCTACAACATTAAATATATGATGTTGTATTGCTACTTTGCCTTAAGTAAATAAGCTAAGTACTTCTCCTACCGCCCATGGTACAGCGATAGTGATCAAAATGTATACCCAAACGTGTGAATCCATCATTTCTTAACAAGGATTTTGGGGGCCCTCACTGTGAGAGTAGTGGAAAACAGTAGGTGCATTTTAAGCTGGCAGTACACAAAAACTTCCTGGTGCTTTCAATAGTGGTCCACCTCTCTGTTTGTTGATACCACAAGAAGTGTGAGGAAAACGGGGGGTATGCGGGGAGCCAGGTCTGAATGACATGGTGTTGCTGCCTCGGCCGTTGCTCGCTGACCCACAAAATGCAGGCCCAGCCCCCAGTGTGAAGTACTTTTGTGTTGTCATCACCCTCAGAAGCCCGAGACCTGAGGGGAGGGCGGGTGTTTGGGCACCCGGTGGGTTGAGCGATCTGAGGCGGCAGTCCACTCTCCAGCAGGACACATGCTCTGTTTGGTGAATGAAAAGAACCCTGTATTGTAATGAAAGCATTTGCATACTTGTGTGTTAGAGAGGGTGTTAACCTTTGACACCTTTGAGAACTGGATGACAACAGAAACCACTTCTCAGAGTCTCAGCATTAACACACTGGAAAATAACACCTAAGCGTAGCTCGGCGTGCATCAAGGATCCCCATATATCAAAACCATTAAAGAGTGGAGAGAACTGGCTGCTGCAGTGCTTAAGATTGAAGTTTCCTTCAAGTAGCAGTTCACACTCCAAACAAAGTGTGTTAGATCATTTGAAAGTGAGGACGACATGTAGTATCAGGTCTTTGTGAGACTGAAAAACAGCCACACTTTTCCCCCCAAGGAGAGGCAAAAAAACTACAATTTGTCTTCTTAAAAGAGCTGATATGAAAAAATATTTGTGTAACTTTAAACTGATGAACAGTCTTGTGTTTTCTCTGCTTGAGGGATTGTGTTGAAAACCTTCCACCTTTTAGAGAAAAGCCGAACAGGAACACTGAAAGTTAATATTTAAAATTTACACATGAAAATCAAATCTCTTTATAAAATAAAAGCTATACACGCAAATGTTATCTTTATTTGTTTTATATAGTTTATTATACAGGGGTTATATTTTGGGTGAGATTGTCCTGTTAGAGTGATACTCAACGACTTAAACTACAATTAGACTTTGTAAGCAATTGAAGTATTTGTCATTTGAAGGTCAGAAAGCTGTGATTCAACCCACACTTAACTTGTTAATCTATTTCTTTCACTGGCATCTTTCAGTGTGTCTGTTGTATGATTAATGTCCGTGTATGGTAACGTTGGACAAGACAATGTCTGACTCTTCAGTTGATTTTTTGGGGGGTCTTTGTCAGGACGGTTCGGCTGTGTTTGGCTCCGGGCCTGAAGGGCTCTTCTTTCCAAGTACACGCTGCTTCACAGAGAAGACTTGACTCTGAAATTCCTCCAGATAAGAGTTGCTAGGTGATTCTATTGTCAGATCTTCTTTGTGGTCACATATTCATACCCAAATTGCAAGGTTCTTTATGAGGACTGTCTCATTAGTAGTCATATATTCATACCAGTCCACCCCCCCACTTGACCCCTCCTTTACCAGTCGTGGGAAAGACAAGCCCTGGACGAGATGTGGAGGATTCAGGCAATTACTTGGAAGACGGTCAAGCGATTGTGCAACTTAAACACACTTTCCAAATGTCACCAAAGCAGAAATATATGTTTAATGTATTACTGACACTTATTGTTTGAAACATTCCTGGACAGAAACAACCTCCAAGATGTTTTTTCATCACATGTTTGAACAACAAGTGCAAGTGGACCCAGAGAAGGAACAGAATCAATTGTGTAGCTAAAGCTATAGTTTGCTGCTTCAATAAAATTCCTGTGCCATGTGCAAACCAGAGCTCCACAACTACACTACACTCACATGACAAGAAAGCCAAGAAAGGCTCAAATGAAAATATTTGGAAAAGCAAGTAATTCGGGACAAATTTTGTCTGTTTTGCCTAGTTTAAAATTGTTTAAAGTTCAGAATATCACAATGCAGTTAAGTACTAATAAAATGTATTGCCTCCAGTTATCTTGACTGGGGATGAAAAAAGTAAAATACACAAAAAATGTACGTTTAAAATTTGGTTTAAAAAATATTTGTATTACTTTTAATTACTCAGATTAATGTCTATGTTACAAGTGGTGGAAAGTTCATTACTGCAGTATATAAAGTACACTACCATGTGAATTGAGAGGTTAATTCTACAACAATGCAGAGTAAATAATACTACTGGTACTTTTTTATTTCACTACATTTATTTAACAGAATTAGAACAAATATTGAATGTAAATAAAAGCAGGGACCTGGCTTTCAGTATCTAAACACAAATGCCAAAACGCTGTATTGGGATAATGAGTTATTAAAGTGCACAGATGGTAAATTTCAGTTGACAGGTTACTTGTACATTACTGAATTTTTTACTTTTACATTTAGCAAAAGTTTTGCCGTTAGCCAGATTATTCAATTCAGACAGGGCTGATGACGCTTTAATATTGAGCTGCAAAGATTTATATGATATTTAACAAAAAATTCCGGCCTAATATATATACACATTATTTACAGTTTATAGTCATACCAATCATTTCATGAAAGTCTACATCCTTTCCAATTTAACAGGTGCGTAGATGCTTAGTCCCGCCCTCTAAATACCATATGTGGAGAACTTCCGCATTCCAAAGGGCGTAGGGGCGGGGCGATGACGCCACCTGTTTCTCAATGGGCCGCTGAGCCGGTGGAGTGAAGTATTTGTTGAAGTGGAGTCAGTGAGGCGAGAAGGAGGAGAGCGGAGAGACTCTAACACACACGATCACGACTTTTTAAGAAGTTGTGTGGAATCATGGAGCTGCGTGGGGTCAACTTATTCCTGTTTTTATTTATTAACCAAGTATTTATCAGCCTCCAGTCGAAAGAACGTAAGTAACATTTCTTCTAAATACGTCGTGTGGGAACAGATAAAGTGTAAAACCAGCGTCACCGCACCTCATGAGTCAGGATTTTGGAATTTGATGGGAAGTTTTTAGTTTTACTTTTAAACTGTCGCCACTTTTAAAAGTACAATTTCTCATTTCATAAAAGGAGTTTATATTTTATTTTTCGGTAACTTCTTTAAATTGGAAGTGTTTTTGAAAATATCCCGATCCTTTCTAAACGTTAGAATAAATTCTATTAATAATAACAACATATATCCTCTGTTTTTATAAAATAAATATATGTGATTTTATTATTTTTTGATTACTAAATAGTAATATTGTCCCTGGGGCTGAAGGGGCACCTGTCTGATGCTTTTAAACATGTCAGACTTCTTGTTTCACTCGTTGTGCAGATTCATGTATTTCTCTCGTCATGGTATTTTAACAGCCCACGCCTTTCTCAGAGATTATTAGTGCTGTATGGTGGACCTGGAGGACACGGTCAATGAAGTCCTGAATCACACCGACATGCTCGATTAAAATGTCAAAGCGTGGCATGTGCCCCCCATAAAGCTGTTGGCCCCTGAGATCAAGCCAGAGATTCTCACTGTACGAGTCAAATCAAACTATTTATTTAACAGCCCAGTAAATTATATATAAAACCCTGCTGGACAATTAAATTAGTAAAATTGCTTTACTTTTTTTAAATAGCTAAATGCTCATTATTTTACATCTGTTATTTTCTGTGATGATACCAGTTGCTTCTGTGCTGGTTGTTAGACATGTACACATTTGTCATGCTTTTTGTGTGTGTCCCTACAGAGGTATTGCTGGATATGAGAGCCTCAGGATCAGAGCTGGGGTGGTTGACGTTGCCACATGAGAACGGAGTGAGTATTTATACCTCAACAGGCATTTTTAAGACTTCGGGTTAATGGCTCCAAACTGTCTTCCTCTCCAACAAAACAGCAAATAAATAAGCTGTGTTTGTTTTGTTTCAAGACTTTTGAATGCTGGGTGCTTTGTGACAGTGACGGAGGCCTCTCTCTGCTCAGTCAGTCTGCTAAAAGCACTCCTCTTTTGGGAGAGATGGAATGAGTGGCAGCTAGATGAGGTTTGGCAGAGCTCAGCTAGTCTTGTGTTAACGCTACCCTTTCATAAAGAACCTATGAATGCCATTAAAATGTCAAGGTTCAACTTAGATTTAAATTTACAGTACCAGAGTGCATTTTGCACAATTGCAGTGGATTGTTTTCACTCCCAACACCAAAACCATTTAAAGAAATTTCAAGATGCCTTTTTTTTTTCCCCTTGTGATTTGTTTTTCCTCAAATTTGTTGCGAGATAATATGCATGATGGGAAGAGACGAGTTAAAGAAAACGCAAGTCTGGTCCATAAGTGCAGATCCCTATCTATAGTTCGGTGGCTTTCCATCTAAAAAAAGCAACAGGACATGACCAGTTCAAGTGTGTGGGCTGCATTTCTGGTGTGACTGTTCTCAGAGATCTAAGGAGTGTTGTATAGGATAGGATTTCCCCCGTCTACCAAAATGCACTTTGTTGTAGCCCGACGTTCTCATACTGTACAAATGTTTGTACATTTGTACCAGTGATGAGTACTTGTGACATGTTTTCTTAGTTTCAGCGCATATATCTGAATATTTAAACAGTTACTACACAGAGGAAACATGTTGGTTGAAATTACAAGCAATTACCTGAGGTTTAGTGTTTGATTTGACCAAAGTACAAAGGATTCAATAAAAGTAGCTGTGAAAATCAGCCAGTGTTGTTCCAAGTTTCTTTTTAAAAACAGTGGAAATTCTCCCAAAAATGTGCTGTTTTCTCTGTTAAAGTGTTATAAGTTTAAGTATCGCTTTACTCCCTGAAACACACCTGAAGTGCTAACATATGAGGTGTTAAATTTTAATGTTGAATCGAGGCTTTTAATCTTTTACTCGTCATCGCTTCCCTCTCTTAAAAAGTCTTAATTGCTGCCAATTTTGCTGCCATGCCTTTGGCAGCGCTGTGCTTATAAAACTCATTTAACTGCCATAAATGTTAGTTGGTATTCTACAGTAGTAGTATTTGCTGGATTTCTGTCTCACACACATATGCACCCTCGTGTGTTAGTGGGAAAACCACACACGTCGTGAGTGCTGCACATGTCCAGGCCAATAAGCTTAATGTGTGGAAAAAAGCTCCAGCTCACTTGTGCACTTTATGAGCTTCTCAGTCAGCATGAAAGAAGAGGTGTCTCATCAATAAAACTGGTTCTTGGCAAGTACAAAGCCAGTGAACCCTGTACTTATTCCCTGAGAAAAAAAAAGCAGCCTTTTCTCCTTTCATTATTGTGTCTTGGTGACTGTGACTTTTGCCCTCTAAGCTGATTCCTCTCCTCTCTCTTTAACTTTGTCTGTTTTACAGTGGGAGATCGTCCAGACCATGGTGAACGGCTCATTTTTGTATACCTACAGTGTTTGCAGCATTGACTCTACTGAACAGGATAACTGGCTTCGTACAACATTCATTCAGCGGCGCCCGGGGACCAGCCGTGTGTCGGTGGAGCTGCAGTTTGTCGTGCGAGACTGCAACACTTTTGATGGCGCCTCTGTTGCCTGCAAAGAAACCTTCAACCTTTTCATCTCGGAGGCCGACGCCGACGTGGGAACCAACTTCCGCAAAGGGCAGTTCCGCAAAGTGGCCACCATCGCTCCTGATGAGGTCACCCGGGGCCGCGTGCTGAAGGTCAACACGGAGACGAGGACAGTGGGGCCTCTGTCCAGAAAGGGCTTCTACCTGGCCTTTCAAGACATGGGTGCTTGTGTGGCGTTGCTGTCTGTCAGAGTTTACTACAAGACGTGCCCGTCCACGGTGCAGAGCTTGGCGGCTTTCCCGGAGACGGTGGCAGATGCTCTGAGGGAGGTGGAGGGAGCCTGCGTAGAGAATGCCGTCAGTCAGGCCACCCCACGCATCTACTGCACAGCTGAGGGTGAATGGGTGGTTCCCGTGGGCCAGTGCCAGTGTCTCGCAGGCTACGAAACCACGGGGGACTCCTGCCAAGGTAAGCACTGCCAAAAATATGCCACGCACTCAACTGAGACGCGTTTGTGTAACTCCGTGAGTTATAACAAATGAAACGCCTCCAACCACTAATTTGTCACGGTGTGAGCAGCGAACGCACAGGAATGCTAACTGTGTCTGGTTTGTTTGGAAATGTGCCGCAAAAATACTCCGGTGTCTATTTGTAGGTCAGGTACAGCAAGATCAGGCACGAGAACACAAAGGAAACAAACGTCTAAACCTGTTTAGATATGGAGACAGCCGCAGATTTCCCCATATCAAATGGATGAAAAGCCTGTGAGGAAATCTCTTTGTCTCCCATTTATACCCCATGATCTGTTTACCTGTTGGCCAATAGTGCATTCTTTCCACTGCCTTTCTCTCAGGTCTCAGGAATGGGGCTGGGCTGAGACATGGTTTTATGGATGGCTGGATGACTCGAGGTGATAATGTACAGTACAAGAAGTTGTGTCCTGGTTCCATGTGGACTTTGAATTTCCTGTGTGTTTACACCGGAACAATGACATTCAAAGCTTTTGAATGTGGTGTTGATGGAGGCTATTGTCTCATGGGTTTTAGTTGAAACTTAAAAAAGATTCACATTTGTTAGCACACAATAGCAGAACACAGTGCACTATGATGATTAGTGCAGTTCACCTACCCCATAGTATTTACCTGTAGTACTAAATTCTTCTTTGGGGAATAGAGTAATTTATAGGTACTTTTTTTTTTAATGATCTGAATGTTTGTGGGAAGAATTTTAAATTATAGAGAGTTTTGCAGCATACTATTGATTGACACAACCTAAGGTAAAGTATGCAAAGGTTCTGTGGTATGTAGTGCCCTGGAGAAAGACCTGTGTGTCTATTTAAAAAAAAAAAAAAAAAGACACAGCTGTGGTGTTCAAACTGTACGTGCTCCTACTGTTTGTGTGGAAGTCGGTCTGTCTCTTGGCATTCTGGGGTGTGGTGTGTTGAACTGTCCGGAGGAAACGTGGGAGGAGAGGAGGGCACAGAGACGAGAGGAAGGAGGGAGGAAGGGCAGAGCCGGCTGCGGGGATTTTCTGAAAGGAATTCTTTCATCCTCACGTCACCTACAGTGCTGATTGACTAAAGGAAGGGCTGTGTGAATGTGTGAGAATGACTACCTGAGTGGTGTGTCTTCTCCTCACAAGTATTTGTTTTGGGTGAGTTGCCAAGGCGACAGGAACCACAGATTACAGGGATGAGGTGGATACGCCTATCAGAGGGTAGACTGAGTCAGGCTGCGGTTTATGACTCCTGATGGTCCCAGTCACCTTAACTGGAAGAGCTTGGTGGCGCCTGTTCCTATGAGTGGGCAGATCACTCACTTTAACTGAAGGAAATAATAGATCATCAGCAAGTGAAACTAGTTTTGATTTCTCGATTCAATACTCTTCTTATTCCCAAACATTCAGCAAAGCCACGGATTCTAACTTTTCATTTGTTAGGATTTTATACTGTTTTATTTCCATCTTATCTTTGGACTTTGAACTTTTGATCAGACAAATATGTGAGAGCTGAGATTGTCAGAAATTGGGACACACTTTGACTTTATATAGGCCAAACATAGAACTTATTAATATGCCTATTAGCCCACCATACCCTTTATAGATAAGCACTTCAAGGCATTAAACTTGCTGAGTTTATGAAAATGAGGACAGAGAAAAAGAGGAAGCTGAGGAGCAAGTTAAAGCAGAGGAGTGTTTCACTTGTTGAGGTTCATGATGACACGCAGACTCTCAGCTGAGCACCTGAAACAGAAGTGGGCTCCTAAGACAGGAAACAGTTACGATGAGAAAAGCTCTGATTCCAACGTCTGTAAGATAACAGCTTTATTGCATAAGAAAAATGTAACATTGTAGCTTCTTCCAGCCAACTTTCTAATGTAAGAGTCACAGAGCCTCGTTCCAGTTTTTTACGATAACTGGAGAAAGTGATATCCCAACAGGCTCACGGCCTGCATGCAGACTCCGACTGAAGAGCCCAACTGTTGTGGGAAAAGGAAGTAAAGCGAGATGAGGAGGAATGCTGACTGACACAAATAAGCAGGTTGTCCTTGCTCGGAGTCAGAGGGTGGGGAGCGAGGCGACAGTTGGTGCATGAGGGAGGTTAGTTTCGTGGCTGCTTAGTTAGGTGTGGAGTGTAATTTAGTCAAGAGGATTAGTAGAGCAACAGGACAGCTGTTAGCCAATGACATGCCCCGCTTTGCCTCCCTTTGCTCTTTCATCCGGTTGTTAACACACGCAATGAGCTCCCTAATCCATGTTCCCACTCATTAGAACAATGGGCCGACACAAAGAGCAAAAAACAGATTCAATTAACAGATGCACCGGTGCAGAACATAAGTCCTTTTCACATGTGTTGTAGTCAAAGAGAGTCCGGGACAATTAGAGGCACAATTACCACCAAGAAGGGAAAATAAAAGTTGTTTGGACGACTTAAAGTTTGGTATTGAAATTTCAAAAATGTATTAACAAAATTGGATCTGAGGATAAAATACTGAGGTGAGGATCCATCATTGCCAAAGTTTGCCTCAACAATGTTTGTATTCCTGCATGGCACAGAGGGCGCCATTTGGGAGCTATATAACGAGTAATGCAACATATTTATGGCACCACTCTGTCCAATCTCAGAGACAATAGATGAATAGGGCTGGAGTTTCTTTGGTACGTGACAGAGGTCCTGCTGTTCCAGCTCAAGATGAAATGGGCTGGCCCCCTTTTCTTATGCGAAGAAACCTCAGCTACACCCCCACTGCCGCCGAGTGACTCCCCAGAGAGAACTTCTGTTGGTGCTCCAGACCTTTACCCCCATCCCCCATCCGTCTATCCATTCATCTTTATTCCTCCTCAAACGCAACCTGCTCCTTCTCCTCCACCGCAGCAGTACTTGGGGTGCAAAGGTCCTTCTGCCTTGGTGGCGAAGTAACGCGACCACGTCTTCAATTCAGGGTTCACTCGACCTCTTCTCTTGGCCACCAGCACAGGGGCCAGATGAAAGGCTGCTCCCTAGGGAGACGGCAGAATGAAAGCAGAGAGAGGAGATCTTTCATAAGATCCAATCATTTTTTATTTTTTTTAACCATGCTCAGCATCGTTACCCCAGTCAGTAAATATGTGCGTCTGTTTCCATAAAAACATGAAACAAATCAAACTTGTCTCCAGTTTTTCCTCTTTCCTGATTCTCTTGTCCGCTGTAATTTGCGGCTGGTGTCGGGGGTTAAGCGGAAGGAAGGAAGAATGAGAGGAAACTGCAGCTCGAGACTGAGTTGCAGCTTTTCGCTCTGTTTTCTGTCCCGTCTGCATGTTCATTAACCTCCCATGTCCTGGAAGGGTGTTTATTTGTGTGCTGAAATGTCCATTACAGCACTTCACCGGTGTCCAAGGTGCCGTTTCCTTTGGCAAAAACACACATTTCATCTGCCAGAGAATATGAGCTGAGAGTTCACAGCAGATCAGATCACCTGGTGGATTTAACGCTCTGCTGTTATCCGGTTGACACTGGCAGTGTGACCTGAGATTAGGCCTAGAGGCGAAAAAGGCGAGTGAAGGCAGATCGTCAGGGAAATCCCTTTTCATTCCTCTGGATACAAAGACCCTGTGATTATAGGTTACTCACAACAAACGCATCCTGTCGGGTGGAAGGGGGCTGGTTTTGCAGAGACAGCCCTATTGTTTGCATTTGATCAGTCACTCCTTCCTGTGTTTGTCTGTTTCATATTTCAGGCCTAAGCTAACACACACCTTCTTTCTCTCACACAGAATGCAAACCCGGCTATTTCAAACCAACTGTATCCAGCGAGTTATGTCATGTTTGTCCTGATAACACCAAGCCGTCCACCGCCGGCGCCACTGAATGTCAATGTGAGGACGGTTTCTTCCGCTCACCCTCAGACCCTCCCACGTCGGCCTGCTCTGGTAAGAACCTGACTCGCTGTCACTTCTGCAAAGTCGACCTTTTAGAGGATTGTTCTGACTATTCTGTCGTTTTACTTCCTCTCAAAGCTCCGCCCAGCGCCCCTCGTGACCTCACCTCCATCACCTTGTCTGCGGAGGGCAGGCTGCAGTTGTCCTGGAGCCCACCGCTGGTGACCGGAGGTCGCAAGGACCTCACCTACAGTGTGGTGTGCGAGCACTGCGATGGCTCGTTGTGTGTTCCCTGTGGCGAGAAGGTCCGGTTTGAGACGGGACCTGCAGACCTGCAGGACACCACAGTCATCATCAGTGACCTGGATTCTCATCTGAACTACACGTTCACTGTGGAGAGTCACAGTGGGGTGTCCCAGTTTGGTACCGAGAGGGCCACTGCAACCATCACCACCGCTCTGGACTACACAGGTGAGTTCCTCTTTTTGCTTTCATTCAGCCTTGTGCTTCTGGATGTTAGCATTCCAGCAGTTCTCATGAAATGAACATAAATGATGGCCTCTCGATGTGATAAATTATCCTTCTGAGTACATTAGGCTGTTTTTAAATAACATTTTTCCATGTAGTGTTGTAACTTTCAGTTACAGGGATGTATAAACCATAGACTTGTAACTGAGGGAAGAATTCAGTCTGACCCACTGAGCCCCGAAGCCTTTCATTTCCAAATGTCCTTTGCAAAGGCTATGATTAGTCACTAACCATTATTTTGCTTTCTGTCTCTCGCCGACCATTAGATCCCCCTAAGGTGACGATGATCCATCTGGATGATCGTGGTCCCACCAGTCTGTCTCTATCCTGGACTCTGTCTCGCAGACCTCCAGCCCACATCAGTCACCGCTATGAGCTTATGTACCGCAGAAAAGTAAGATGGAGTGCCTTTGGGCTGTTTTCTGTTTTTTTCTTACCCTTTTACAAAATTGAAGCTGCTCAGTTCAGGTTTTAATTTAGATTAATGTTAGTTCAGATAAATTGTTCTAATCCACCAACTTTTCATTTCTGTCTCTGCAGGATGACGATGGCGAGCGTGATGTGACCACCTACACAGTCCTAATTCTGGACAAAAGCTCCGTTCAGATTAATGACCTCACCCCAGACACTACTTATATGTTCAGGGTTCAGCCGCTGAGTCCTGAAGGCAGCCCTGGCAGCTACAGCCTGGAGCATGAGTTTCATACTTCACCTTTAGGTACCAGCAGCCTAAAAATCTAAAGCTCTTTCTCAAATGTATCTCCCTGTGTAAACTTTAGGTGATAAATGTTTGTCTTCTTGTCATTGGCTCAGCTGAATCCCAGATCCAGAACAATTCCACCATGGTGATGGGAGCTGTAGTCGGAGTGGCGATCATCCTGCTAGTCGTGGTGGCCGTCCTGCTGCTACGTAAACGGTTGGTAAAGGCACACTTCAGCACCTGTGTCATTCAGATAAATATTATCTACAGACCTGCAAACTGTGTGATTATGTGCCACAAGCTCGAGTAAATGAAGGATCCTCTGGTGTGACGGCTCAGGGAGAGTTTACGAGTAATAGATGGTGCTGCTATTGAGTACAGCCTTCGTCTTTTTCACCTGAGGCTGACCTGCAATTATTGAAAAGCCGGCCTGTGTTTAGTAATTAGTCTTGTTTTCCTCACAGGAGACTGGGAGCTCGTGGCAGGGGTGGACCTGAGGATCCCTACTTTGCAACAGGTTAGCAAAAGATTAATTGCAATGGTAATAATTCTTTAAAAAAAGTTATTGTTCTTCCTAATATTCTGGTCAATATTTCCCCCTCAGATCAGCTTAAGCCTCTGAAAACATACGTTGACCCACATATGTATGAGGACCCCAACATCGCCATCCAGAAGTTTGTCACAGAAATTGACCCGGGTGCGATTAGCAAACAAAAAGTCATCGGTGTAGGTGAGTACTTTCAAATCTTCCTTGTTCCACCTCATGAAATCTCAGTGTGCAGTTTCTGACATGTCATCCTGCCGATCAGGGGAGTTTGGGGAAGTGTTTCGGGGCGTGATGAAGACTCCCGGGAAAGGGGAAGTAGCCGTGGCCATAAAGACCTTGAAGCTGGGATACTCAGAGAAACAGAGGCAGGACTTTCTGAGCGAGGCCAGCATCATGGGTCAGTTCTCCCACCCAAACATCATCCGCCTGGAAGGAGTTGTCACCAAATGTAAGTTAATAAACTCAGACAGAAGTTCAACAGTCACTAACAATTCATTTCTATCAAATTGTTGTGTACTTCTGCTTCACTAAACAGTGTTTTTTGTTTAAAATTTCAGTCAAGCACGCCATGATAGTGACAGAATACATGGAGAATGGAGCTCTGGACACGTATCTGAAGGTAGGCTTGTGTTGAATGGAAGTTGTGTTGTTGTAGTTGTTGAAATTAATTGGATTTCATTATGTTAGATTAAAGGAAATGGGCTCTGTAGAAAAAGACAAGGGAAGAAAGTTGAGTTTAAATCTGGCCTCCAGAAAATATTTGTTTTCTTCTTTTTTAAAATGATTTTTGTATGTGCCTTCGAGACCCACATTCATGCCACTGTTTGTTTTATCACTCTATATTTCTCCCATAAACCAAGACTGACTGTAGAGCATTTATCTTTGTTCCCTTTAGGACCGTGATGGAGAGATTCCTTCGTACCAGCTCGTGGGAATGCTGCGTGGAATAGCTGCTGGCATGAAATACCTCTCAGACATGAGCTACGTCCACCGAGACCTGGCAGCGAGAAACGTCCTGGTCAACAGCAACCTGGAGTGTAAAGTGTCCGACTTCGGCCTGTCCCGTATCCTAGAGGACGATGCCGAGGGCACTTACACAACCCGAGTAAGTCCAACATTTTCCGACCTGAAAACATCAGAGCAGAACAACACTGCTGATTCTGTTTCCACTCTCAAGTGTCCAATCTGAGGTGTTGGTTTTTCAGCGTCTCATGTTTCCACTCTCCTATTAAATGTGATTTGTTAATGTTTCTCTTCTGTCAGGGAGGTAAAATCCCCATTCGCTGGACGGCCCCAGAGGCCATCGCGTACAGGAAGTTCACTTCAGCCAGCGACGTGTGGAGCTTTGGTATCGTCATGTGGGAAGTCATGGCATTCGGAGAACGACCCTACTGGGACATGAGCAACCATGAGGTATGTTTCATCAGTCACAGCTCTTATGGTGGAGATGAGGGATTGTTTAGGCCTGTGCGAGTCAGACGTTAAAGTATATTACTACTGAGAGGCTGTGTGGAGTTTCCCACCATCCTCTTTAAATGAACTGTGGAAAGTCAACACATGAACACAGCAGTTCATTGTTCAAACCCATCAGTCATAAATATACCTTGAATATAAACACTGCCTTCACTCTGCCCTCGTGTCTTCCTTAGGTCATGAAGGCTATCAACGAGGCCTTCAGGCTTCCTGCCCCGATGGACTGCCCCTCCGCCATCTACCAGCTCATGCTGCAGTGTTGGCAGCACGACCGCTCCAAACGACCTCGCTTCTCAGACATCGTCAACATTTTGGACAAACTTCTCCGAAGCCCGGAGTCTTTAAGAACCATTGCTGACTTTGACCCACGGTATGAACTTTTACTTTTTTTTAATGTTTTGATAAAAAATTTAACCGACAAATTAAAAGAACATTGGGAAAATAATATGGCCAAACCAATGTGTTACAATCTGTTTAGTTTGTATAAAGTTAGGGTGTTACATGTAAAACTTCTTACCTATTAGCATTGACTTCCTGGTTGTCTGTCCAATGTCCAGGTCCAGGAATGGGTCCTGCACCTCACCCTTCATTAAACTGTAATGAAGCTTACAATAAATCCTGCAGAGAATTTATTAATGTCAAACAACTTAAATTATGTGTTTATAACCCTGCATGTTAGAAAGTAGAGTCGTTTACAACCATCCAATTTGCAGCATGTTGACAGTGAAGCTGGTTCCCTCCTGTTCAAACATCCTCACGTGCTCAGTGCACATAAACCAGCTGTAAATGATGAGTAATCTAAATACGCCTTGTTCTCCACAGCGTGTCCATCCGCCTGCCCAGCACCAGCGGCTGTGACGGCACCATGTTCAGGTCGGTGCCCGAGTGGCTGGAGTCCATCAAAATGAGCCAGTACAACGAGAGCTTCGCTCGCGCCGGGATAACGACCATGGAGCAGGTGCTCGCTTTGAGGCATGAGTAAGTTGCACACATGGCACAGGTGCAGCTCTGTGGTGCTGCGATGATATATCTGGCACCAGGCCACATTCAGTAGAAACACAGAGGACGTATTGAGCTCTGACTTCCAACATGTGCTGTCCAGTATATGGAAGCAGGAATATTCCCCTCCTCTCCGTCTGTGCCCGAGTCATTCCTCTCATACTCTGCTGCCGCAACTTCTGCAGCCGTGTTTCCCAATTGACACCGTCTGTCACGCTCCAAATGTGCTAATGTGCTGATTTTTAAGTAATAATGTTGTAATTCTGTCAAATAATCAGTGTTTAGATGTTTATTTGAAGATATTTCAACCATTTGAACTATTTCTGTAACTATTTGAACTATTAACTATTATTAGCCGAATATTATAACCATCCATCCATTACATGTAGCTCCTTTTTAATCTTTTGTTAACTTTTAGCTGACGAGTTAAACTGTTTATTTGTTACTTTAATCCATTAATTCCAACATTACTGTCTCACTGGACTTTGCACAATTTTGTATTTAAAAATATAATTATCATATAATAATAATCCTCCACAGTTTTTCTGAGAGTACAAATACTCCACTGCTCCACCAGTACTGATATCGTGTCTCCCTTCCTTCCAGAGACATCAGAAACATTGGAGTGCGGTTGCCCGGTCACATGAAGAGGATCGCATACAGCATCCTGGGCCTGAAAGACGAGACCAGCTCCCTCAGCGTGTTTGCAGTGTGATCTAAGCATTCCTCCAAATCAAAGAGCACTGACCGACCATGCCATTTCACTCACGGACGTCGAGGACTAAAGCGAGGGGTGAAACTGAGCTACGCTCCAGGATTTTTTTTTAAATTTCTGTGGCACCGTGTGGCACGACTGAAGAGGACCCTCCAAGCCACTCAGACAGGACTGAGAAAACATTTATGTACTTTATAACAGAAGAGGAATAATTTATCTTTATATACAAATGTTTATTATGTTGAGCATAAGCATTTTACGGGACGCAGTAAATAAAACGATATAAAAAAAGTGCAAAAATGTGAGACAAGGTGCAAGTGCTTGGCCTTGTATTTACTGAATGACTGAAATAATAAGGCTCTTTTTGATTAAGGGCGAATTCTTCCAAGCGCTCACTCCATCCTGCCATTGTGTCTGGATCCTTAAATCTGTTTTATTGTTTTTATTGTGGTGATCAGTGAGACTTTAAATCTGGAATTGTTATTCCACTCAGGGCAATGAATCACACATTCTTATGTTTTGTAGTTAGTCTCTGTATCACGCCACGCTTTTTTTTTTTTTTTTTTTTTTTTTGTTTACATCATGTCTTAATACAACTGTTCATTTTTTAATTTAATATTTATTTTATTTTATATTTATGTCATTTGTTACATGAGAAATAACTGATCTGGTGCATGTTTGCTAGACAGTGTATTTTTTACATTTAAATAAAATCTGTGTTGCCTTGTAACGGGATCACTTTCTTATTCTCGGTGAACATGTGTTTATTTTTAGAGTTATGACTCGGGGACGATGGCGACGGTCAGTTGGTCAGTCCACTTTGGTTCAGACTGAAATATGTCAACAACAAACTGGATGAATTACTACAGATGTTAGTACAGGAGCTCTTTTAGCAGCATTACAACATTTGTGGTTCAAGGTAAAACGTCTGGATAACTGTCGGAGGGATTATTGTACAGACATTCAGTCTGTGTAGTAATCACTACACAGACTTTGTATTGAGTCAAACTGCAATATTTTGATGTAAAAACAAATTACTTTAAAATATTCACTAGCAGTCTCACTTGTACTTAATGTGGTGCCAGTGGCTATGTCTAATATTTCTCATACTCACTGTTAAGGTCTTTGTTCATCCAACAGTGAATTTGAGCTAAAATCACATAACTTAACATGATGACCTTTTTATAGCTTATATTAGGAGGAAATTTTGAACCTCAGCTTTTAAATAACAGTTTGATTTACAATTAGCAGCTGTGGCTCACGGTTTGTTTCCATCATCCGGATGAAGTTTATCAGCCTCTGTGACTTTTCCGAGGTGAAGCAGAATCTCTCACCTACACTCAACTCTCCTCCATCACACCGCTGCCACTCAGCCGCCGTCAACTGACTCTCTTTATGGTTTTCACTGGAAATTCAATGCTACAGTGTCAGTATTTGGGCAAATCCTCCTTTCGGATTCTTAATAAACCTCAATTACATTTGACATTTCTTAACCACGTGTGTGACATTGTGACTTTTTTTTTGGTTTGAATTCGAGATTGACAGCTCACACAATGTGATGCCAGATAATTATAGCATATTCCTTCACACAAAAACATCCCCACACCCTTTCTCACATACAAACACAAAGACTCGCATGCTCCCTGCTGGAAGGTGCGGCTAAAACGTTCGGACCCCTCGACAACAGTTCAACAGCAGTTCTGACACACTGAATATCTACTATCCGTGTCATGTTCCAGTCCAGCTGAATCATCCAGGAAACAAACCACATCCACACCCACGCCCAGTGGCACCCACAATCATCCAGTAGCCTATAAAAGACTCATAAGATGACAGGTTTAACGCAGACAAGGGAGGAATTACTAGATTAGAACGACCTCTGTTGGATTGTACACATCTATACAGCAGATTCAGTCTGCGAGACAAAGACAAACTATGTCCTCTGCCTGTGTGGAGAAAGGTCGGAGTAACTTCTCTGAAGATTCAGGATCCCTGCCTCAGCACAGCAACAGAGAAAACAAATTCACAGGTCAGCTGAAGAAAGATTGATGCTGTTATTTTATGAATAAATAAAACAAAGACTTTACCATCCTGAAGATACATCTCATCAAGTGTTTGCAAACCTTAATGTTCTGTTTTGATGACTGTTTCAGGTCATTCATATCCCACAGGGAAGATCCAGGTCATTGGAGACATTTTCCAGTTCACAGTTAATGTGAGTGAATTCTCTCCAGAGGATGTCATCGTCACATCCTCCAACAACCTAATAGAAGTCCATGCTGAGAAGGTGAGAATGTAGAAAATCACATTTAATCTGTAATCGTAAACCACAGAGAATGGACTGAGGTATTAAGCTGCTAAAAAAAACATATTGGCTGATTTGTAAGTGAGGTACTAATTTTTCATAATCTGAATAGTGAAGTCAACATTTAAATTGATGAGATTAAAATAATAAAGTGGATTCTTTAAATACGTCAAACTGGTGTCAAGGCTAAAAATAAGAGAAAATAGTAGTGCACTTCAGATTGATTACCAACCTGGAAGAAATCATTAAGATATCTGCATTGTTAATTATATTTTCTGCCTTCTTCATGTTCTCATAATCTTTGTTCCTACCCTGTAGCTGGGTGAAGATGGTTCAGTGACGAATACATTTTCCCACCGTTGCAAACTGCCATCAGATGTGGACCCTATATCTGTGAGCATGTCCACGGACAGCAGTGGGGTCCTGACTGTCAGAGCTCAGAGGGTATTCTCATTTGATGCAATTCAATTATATTTGTATAGTACCAAATCATAATCCATCATATCAAGCCAGTGTTATCATTACTCAGAGAGGTGCCTGACATCCCTGTATCTGACATTTAAATCAGACATCAAGTCTCTGTTTAATTCAATTATTTATTTATTGTTCTGTTGTGTCCTATTTCTCCAGATGTAACCTCAGCACCGACTCACCTTATATGAAACGATGGAGTTTAGCGACCTCTAGCGGTGGAAGGTGAAATCAATAATGCCTCATTCATGGGCTGTCGGAAACAGGAGCAACAGCGTATCAGTGCATTTGTCTATGACTTGAACTCAACATGTCCAATGCTACTTTAAAAGTGCAGTTTTCTGTAATGCTCTTGTTACCATGATGTGATATTTAAGACCAAACAACAGCAAAGAAATTTGTAAATAATCGTTTAAATTAATTTTGGTAGCAGTTGCTGATGTATTAAACATGAACGGAAACCTTGTGGAAAATGTTAACGCCTCTGTGCGTCTATTTACTGTCACCTCCTGAGGTCTGTACTCAGTTCATTTGACTGTGTTATGCGTCCATCTGCTAGTGCACTTATATTAAATTGAGAAGAATGTCTCGACTTGATGTGCTTTATTTACCAGAAACTGACCCCATTGTTATCAGTAGGCCTATTCAAAATGTAAAACACCTGAAGTGAAATCTCAACTTTAACTGTTCTTTAAAATAATGATAATTTAAACAAAACCTTCATTGCAGTGATTAGAAGTTTCTGTTTTGTGGTGATAACGAGTTAATTTCAGTGGTTCACGATCTTGAAATATTTATCTCATTATCGCGAGAAAACAACATTTGTTTTCTCAAGACAACGAGATAAATTATCTTTAAATATATCTTAAATATTTTCTTAAAATAATAAATTTATCTCGGTATCTGGAAAAAAATGACCACTTCACTTAGATAACAAAATTAATCCTATAAACAAAGTTTGTTTTCTCAAAATAAAATGGAAATTAAAATGTATTTAATCGTGTCGTTTTAGGGCTTCAGTAAAATAGAAAAAGGCGGCGAACACAGTAACAAACAGTAACTACGACTTTTGGAAAAAACATGAAGGCAACACCATAGACTGGTGGAAATGACGTCAGTGGTTGTCAAGTGACGTTTTAGTTTACGGAAGTGTGAAAAAGTCGGTGAATAGCGTTTAAGGACCATACTTTTCTTGTTACTATTATTATTAACGAATGTATTATCAGGCCGTGTGGTTATACCGACTATTATTTTAATACTAGCATTACTAAGGAGCTTTCTGTCGTTACAAGGATCCGTTTGTTTGTGTTGTTTACACAAAGTGCTCGTGTGTGTGATGCTACGAGCTTCAAAACCAACATGGCTCAGGTTCCTCCTCCAGGATCAGTTGTAGTCACTGACTGGCACCGATGTAAAGACAGCAAAGAATATTTCAGCAAGATCCTGCACAAGAAGAGACGCAAACACTTTGGTAATGACAGCGGTTTATTTTAAGTTATTTTTTAATGATTGTGCCAATTTCACAATCACTTTACACGTGTAGGATTTAATATTTGTTATCCAGCTTCTTTATTTTCACTTGGGGAAACTACTTCTCCCTCTCTTCACAAGCATCATCATCAAAAAGGTGCCCGTGAAGTAAACCCGCCAGATTTTTGCTTGTGGAGCAGAAACTAGTAACTACAACTAACCTGTAAACACTTCATTTGTGGCTGTTACACTGGTTTACAAGCATCCTTTTTCATTTTGCTCCATTGCTTTTCGGCAAAATGTGATATAGCGATGAAAATTGTGCCACACAAGTCATTATACATCTATCTTTTTATTGGTAGCAATAACCTAATTTACTTTTATTTATTGATTTTTTTCAGGTAACAATTTCATAGCTTGAAAAGTTTAGCCATCCAGGCCTGTTAGAGCCCGATATGTAACAACAACCTGAAGTGTAACAATGACCCAAATTGTTATATATAATAAAATAAATGTAATAACTGGTCAATAATATAACAAAAGTGCTGGGCCCAAAATGTAATAAAAACAATGTAATAAAACCTAAAATGTAATAATGGGTGAATAATGTAACAAGATGCTGAGCCTAAAAAATAAAAACGTTGCCCAAAATGTAACCTTACATTTTAGGTTTCATTACATTTTTTTTCAATAACAATTCAGGTCATTGTTACATTTCAGGTTGTTGTTACATATTGGGCTCTAACCAGTCCCTTTATCACTTGTTTTCTAAATCATCTACTCAAAATATGTGCGAATTATAACATTTTTATCTCCGTGTTCGATACTTGTGTAGACCACTGCAACTGGTGTTTGAACTCATACATGATATCTGCAGATGACTCAAAGGCTGTGTTTTCAAGAGACATACACTCTGTGTGCAGAGTGAAAATCTGTCATACCATCTGACAATTTGAGTATGAACAAATATTTATTACATTTTATATAAAATAAAGTGTAAATATTTTACACGGTGCATTTTTATGTCTGCAATCAACCAAAAGCAAACTGTGGTTTCCAGAATAACTGTTCGAAGTAGCATAAACATAGCATCTAAACAAAGTTAAAATGTTAAACAGGAAATAGTTTTTCTGAACGAAGTCACAGTGTCAAATCATGGCTGAAGATTTCTAAAGGAGAAGGGCATGGAGCTCTAAGACACCATGAGGCATATTCCAGAAAAGTAACACATCAAGCTTTGGTCACCGAGACCGAAAAGAAACATCACAGACACTGAATTTGACTCCAATCTGCAAATGCACTCTCAAAAAAAGGCTGTCGAGTGACTCAGGACAAGTAGTGCCTCTCCAAGTCACGTTTCAAAAAGTGAAACAAGGACAAATGCTTGTGGTGGGCTGAGACATGCCGCATGTCACACTGGATAAGTGGGATAAAAATATTTAACAATGATTCCAAGTTTGAGATTTATGGCAATGACAAACTAGAGAGATTTATATTGTGGTGTTTAAAACCCACAGTGAAATATGATGGTGGGAATATTCCAGTCTTGGGGTGTTTTGCTGCTCTGGAGTCAAACACCTGCACTGAATCAACTCCACGCTGACCGAGGAGAAGCAGTGCTGCATTCTTCAGAGACACACTTGCATTTTTGTGGAGAAAGATAATGAGCCCATACACACCTCAAAGCTTTGAAGAACTACTTGAAAACCTGTGGAGGACCAGACTTTCCTCCACAGTCACCTCAACCTCAACCCCACTGAATAATTACAGGCCAAACATTCCTGACATGACAAGAAGCTCTTTGGAAGGAAGAGCATGGACTTCAAGGTTTGAACAATCATGTGGAGTCCATGGCAGCTCAAATACTTGTCACTGAAGCTAAAGGGGGCCATATTCATTAGATAGATTACCCAAGAGAACAATCAGTCCTTGTGGTTTCAGACCTTTGGACTCTTTGGAGTTACTAAGTTACATGGCAGCTACTTCTGTGCTTTGAGGACTCCTTTGTGACACAAATTTTTGTTTAAACACCATTTTGAAGCTGAATGTAAAGTTTACACATTGATAATTATGATATTGGTTTAAAGAATTTACCACATTTAGGTTCTGAACACAGAGCACTACCCAGTATTTTAATGATCCTGTTTAACCTTGGTTCACAGGCCTGTTGGAGTCTCCGGTGATGCCTCCCCATGTTGCTGTAGACACTGTTCATTACAAGATCTTCATCTCTGGAAAGAGCGGAGTTGGGAAAACTGCTCTTGCTGCACGTCTTGCCGGCCTGAATACTCCAAACATGCACCATGAAACCACAGGTAGGGCTGAAGATTTTCTGAGCTTGAAGAGAATCATTTGTAAATCAGCGATTTTCACAATACTGTATACAATTTTAAACCTTCCAGTTTAGAAAGGTTAATAAAGGTCATGCTCCAACTTATATTTTGTGTTTAAGGTATCGAGACGACCGTGGTGTACTGGCCGGTGAAGCTGAGAGAAAGCGGCAGAGTACTTTTCTTCCGTCTGCAGCTGTGGGACTGTGGAGAAAACGCCTTACGTAGATTCGATCACCTGCTTCCAGTATGTATCAAATTATATAAATATTATTACACAAAAAAATAAGTGAGCTGAGAAGTAATGTGTAATTTAAAAAGGAAAAAAAAGGATTTCACTCATTTTAGATCAAACGTACAGACTCTAAATACAACCATTTGTTCCAATCACTTCTCCTCTGTCTTCTAGTCGTGTAAGGAGCAGGTGGACGCCGTCCTCTTCTTGTTCTCCTTCACTGACAGGACATCCTTTGATGATCTGTCAAATCAAATCTCAAAGTGGACTGAGCCGTCGCTTGGTCGTGTTGTGAAATTGGTTGTAGGCACCAAGTATCCTTTTGGTTTCCTTACACAAAGTCCTTTTAAGAGAGCAACAATATTTATTTTCTATTTGTACATTGAGGCATGTCACCTACATACTTGCAGTTCAATAGGATGAAACTAAGATGGTTCAGTATTCAGGTTGTTTAATTACTTCTACTACTCTAAGTGTCCATTACTTCTTGGTTTTAAAATCCATGTAAGAAAGACATGCACATTTGTCCTTAAAGCCTCCTTCAGATTTGACCTTTTCATGCACTGTGATGTAGCAGAGAGGGATGTGAGGGGTTTCAAGGAGACGTGGAGCTTACCGGTGCTGCGCACAGGCGGGGAGGTCAGTGACGGGCTGGGTGACGTGGCCCCGCTCCTCAACTGCCTCGCAGAAAACCTGTGGCATCAAGACTGTGTTACAGCCAGATCGGCCTCCCGTCACTCTCAGCAGGAGACTTTGACTCAACTCTAAACACTGAACATGTTTTTTTTACAGAGACAGTTGAGATGAACTGAGCATCACTCCTGCTGGAACGAGTTGCTGATGATATGATCAGACTGGTTTCTCCCATGTCAGCAGCTTGTATCAATATCATGATGTGAAGCCAGATGTTGAATGTGATTGTTGTATTAACATAGTAATGCTGTATCATCACAATTTCAGAGGCCTTTTCTACATGTTTTTTTTTCTGCTAATAAATTCTTGTTTGCTTGTTGTGTTAAACATGGTGTCTGTTTTTCACATGAAGATGATCAGGAGGTGGTTTTTCAACTCATCTAGTTAATCTTTATTATTTTAAAACTTGTATTACATTAGGCTGACTGATTAGGTCAAAAAATCTTTTAAATTATTAATTGGAAAATTATAAAATAAATGGAACCTTGCTTAATAAGGCCAGCATTTTAATACAAGCATTACAATACAAGTACTCCCAATAACAAATAGTATATTAATTATTATGGGTTTTCTCATTGTGAGTAGGTCAGTGCACGTTTGAACATTTCATTGTGTTGTACAATCAGTAAAAGTGAACAGTGAAGACAAACCTGAACAAGTTAACATTTTTCAAGTGAGTTAAAAAGAGTTCATCTTGATGTTTAAAATAGTTGCAGAATCATGTTCCCATCACGGTTTGGATGACAGCACCCTCATCCATGTCTCTTTATCTGATCTGTAATTTAGAACAACACAGAGTCATCACATGGGTTTAATCAGGAGTCATCTACAACTTAAAGGGATGTCCACGCTTTACCTTGTGTGTGCAACAAGTATCATGGCAGTCGGGTGTCCTGTTTGACTTTGAGAGAGATGTAGCAGAAAGGAGTCTGGGGGGAGACCCAGGACTTCAGTCTTCAGATGCTCTATGGTCACATGTGCAGGGAATTCAGCGTGATCGACCACGGTGAACCGCTGATCCCTGAACACGATGGAGGGGAAACACACAAGACGGGTTTAATGACAAAAAGTGAGGACAACTCAGTGTTTTCCCCAAATGAAATGATTTCATTAACAGATGCGGATAATGACATGTGGTAGTCTGTTTTTTGTTTCATATTCCTGTAAATACAGAAGTTGTCTTACAGCTGCAGATGTAAAACTGCTTTGTAAATATCAGGTTAATAAACGACAAGTTTTGAGTATGTCTAATACTTTTTCGAGGAGATGATCAGAAGGTCATTGAAGAGGTGGAGGTAGACGCCAATGAATGACTTTCTAAAAGTATAAGTGCTCTCCACACTCAGCTGCTTCATGGGTCCTTGGTGCACCAAAAACCGCTGGCTCACGACCACAGGAACTGCCTGGATGTAGAGAAACAGTCTGTTAGATGGTGCCTGCTTTCTGCTGGTTAAATAAGAAATCTTACTGTGAGGGGAAGAAAGTCATCACCTTAAATTTACCAAAGTCCAACAGCATTTCAAGGCAGACCAGCTCCTCAATTTGTTTTATTTTTTGGATCCCTTTATCGCACTCCGCCACTATCTGGTGGAAGAAGTGCACAGACCTGTCACTTAAGTAAAAGTAGCAATACTGCAGTGGAAAAAAAAAAATTACAAGTAAAATTTAGACACATCTACAAAAGTATTTCAGTACTTAAAATCACTCATTTCAGGATATCCCATTTATTCTTGGCTTATAATTGTTGATTAACTATATCTCTATAATCTAAGTGATGTAGGTAGTGTGGCTCCAGAGGCAGAGTGGGTCGTCCAGGAAGCACAAGCACACAGTCTCACATGTAGTTGCATCAGTACTTTCTACAGAAGACCTGATGCACTTAGAATAGTCAGTGCTGTACCCAGTCCAGACAAACTGATGAATACAACATTAAAGTACCAAGTCTCCTTTTCAGTTGGAGCAGGTTTATATCAATACTCAAAGAACTGTGTTAGAGAGATTGTCCTTTTATATGCACAGTACTCAAATTCAAGAGTAATTGGATATTTGGCAACAAAATGTTTCCTGTGCAGCGGTGTTGATTGAATTGGCAGGCAGTCTGTGGAGGAGTTGTCAGTCAGTAAGAGGAGTGAAGAGGTGACGATGACAACAATGAAGCTTAAAAGAAAGAAAAAAGCAAAAACAATCTACCAGACTCTCTATCAAATAAACTACCGTATTTTCTGGACTATTGAGCGCACCTGTCTATAATTTATTCCAACAGTTTCATGTGGTCCACTCTGACCGGGTCTGATGTGACGAGGCTTAATGTATCGGCGGCACGGAGCTTGCTAGCTTGTAAAAAGCTAACGAGCTTCGTGCCGCCGATACTGCGCCACACCGGTGTTTAAGCTGCAGGGTTCAAAGTGTCGGAAAAAAGTAGCGACTTATAGTCCGGAAAATACGGTATGTATTTAGAAGGGTTATATCTCATTACTTCTATACTCGTAAAAATACTCACATGAAGGAGGAGACCCGACAGTCATTCTGTTATTGAAATTTATTGAATGTACAACTGCCAAACACTTATGAGTGGACAATGAATGCAGCCATTTACTATTTAATTACTTCATTCCCCTCAGGAATAAATTAAATTGTTGAAGATATTGTTTAACCAATCAAATTAAGAGTACATTTTTAATTAGGTACTAGAGGACAGTAATTTCATCTATGCTGTATGTCCTGCATATTAGCATATTTGACAATAAAGAACTTTGAACTTTGAAATGGCAAAATAATATCTAATGAATATAGTGAAGAAAAAAAGTCTTTGAAATGAAATGAAGTGGAGCCAAAAAGCAGCAGAAAATGGAAAACAAAGTTCCTCTGTCCACACACATCTGAACACCTACCTCATGAATGGCATCTATGGCTTTTTCCAAATTTGAAACTGCATCAGAGTTTGGCTCAGTCAGTTTCAGGATGGTCTGTAATAAAATTAAACCCATCACAAACCTTAGTTTATCCACCAAGAACATACAGTATATGTTGATGCTTATTATCAAATCAAATCCCATCTGAAGTTTACCTCCAGTAGAAGCTTGATACGAGTAATCCTCTGAAAGGGAAGGACGAGGAAAGACTTGAGGGTCTGTCTGTGACACACTGGGTCTCTCTCAAGTTTCCTGACAGAATACAGAAACTCTCTGTTGTCCTGCCTTGAAGAGGGAGCAGCGATGGCTCAGTGTGTGTTATGAAATGTTGGTGGTGGAGTACAACCAGTGGTATCAAGTACAGATCAGACTTACAGCTGCTGGTTCACGAGAGCCTCTTGGTGCATCATGTTCATCACATATGGCACATAGAGGCTGTGAAACTCTGGGCAGTGTCGGAGCACGATGTCACCAACCTGAGATATCAGCACGCTCTCTCCCAGTCGCATTTCCAGATCCATAAGAAACCTATAACAGACAGGAGCCCAACTAAGTGTAACATAAAAGCAGCCTGTTCAGAAGTACAAGCAGTGCTTCTACGTGAAGCTCTCACTTTTCACTGGCTGCCATCAGCTGCTGAAGGTTGGAGAACAGGATGCGATGCTCCATTTGAGACAGAGTCTGCCTCAGCGCCCCTGACTTGTAGAAATGATTGACAGCCACACCAAGGCTCCTCAGGTAAGACGCTTCAGAGCCGATCAACTCAAACATGGACTTGAGTGGAAGAAAATGAGGGAACAAAACATTTTACTGGCATGTTCACAAGATGTCAACAACCTTGTTAAAAATTTAAAAAAAAAGTTTTAATGTAAAAAGTTAGTAATATTTTCTATATTTTTTTGAAAATCCCATGAAAAAAAACCCCCAAAAAACAACATTTGCCTATAGAGTCAAAGTTTGATGTACAACACTGTGCAAAAGTTCAAGTCAAATAAAGAGGATGCTTTCAAAGACAATCAGATAAATGCATAAAGATACAAAGTGCAGTACATAGAGAGCCTTAAATCCTCCATACAATTCTTCAAGGTGTTGCCATGGTTTGGATTGAGGCTGTTTGAATGTCCCGTCTCATCAGACAAGACTGACTTGATGTTGCAATCAGACCTCTGATCTCCAAACCATGAGCTGCAGGACTTCTTCTCCTCTTCATTACTGAAGACAGATCCTTTTGATTGGCTAAAAGCTTTAACTCACTGTCCTGCTGCAGAGTAAATTTAGGATGATCCCATGTAGCCCTGACACTTTTGGATAAGAACCTAAACATCTAAAGTGCCTGAAAAAAAAAGCCAAACCATGTTACCTCAAACCAGTTTCCCAGAATTTAAAAATACACAGTGATGTAATTGAATGGATGCAGAGGCTCAGAGCATCAGACAGAGCAGGTAAGTCAGAAATGTAAAGAGGCCGAGTTAGACTTGACATAGGATTTGGTATATAAACACTTTACCTTTAATACTCACATAGAGCTTAGAAACAGAGATTATTGCAAACAACCTAATATACACTCTGCAGGCTCCATGCTACAGTTGTGTATAAAAAATGCTAAATGGCCATTAACACTTGTGTCGCATTCATTTCCAATAGTTCATTTGATTGTTTCAAATTTGTTTCATTAATTGAAATCAGCATGTTCATCATCACCTCTTAAGCATCAAATCTGGAGCTTTTTACAGACCTCCTGAAGACGGATCTGTCTGCTCGTCAACCTGCTGAGCAGGGCAGATGCTTTCACTTCATCCAGGTCTTGCCACAGGGTACAGGGAGTCACTTTAATAGGCTGAGGTAGAGGTGAGGATGGAGGGCTTGGTTGGGAGGATGCAGCCTCAGACTTGGAGCAGGGACTAAGACGGGACTGCAGGCTCTGCAGGTACTGAGGGGTTAACAGCTCAGACACTAAACTGTCTTTAAGTCTGTGCAGATCATCTTTCACCTCCTCACAGTAGTCCTGGTACAGTGGGACTACAAAGACAAGCAAGCAACTTAGGACTGCAGTGAAAGTTACACTTTTCTCCCCAGTGAGACACTAATGAGAAAGGTAAACTTACAAATATGAATGTACTTTGACTGGAACGATACACTCTTAATTTCCTCCTGAGCTGGATCTGCATCCCTGGATTTACTGAAACCACCACAGTCAGTTAACTGTACATTTTTATTTATAAAGATTTACAACCTCTTACCCTTCACTACAGTCATCCTGTCCATCCACTGGGGGCATGGTTGAGTTGTCTTCCTGGAGTCCAGGCACAGAAAACAGTTTAGGCATTTTCTTCAGATCCCATGTGCGCTTTAACACCACCGACTGGAGAGCTGATGATATTTCTATGGGAGGACTATCAGATGGTTTTGTCATAATCCTACATATACAAAGCTTTTCTAGCTGCACCTTATAGGCTGCTGTGGTTCTTACCTGTCATCCTCAGGCTGGTTCATGGAGTCGGCGTCCTCATCGAGGCCTCCAGGGAGCCATGCAGTGTTGTTTTGTGATATCACATTATTCTCTGGAAGATTATTTCCAAAGTTGGAGCGTAGCTTAGTTAGGCCACTACTTCTCACACAGTGGCTGTTCTCTTCTCTGCAATCAAACGGATCCATGCTGCTTTAGTTGTTGAACTGTTCTCCCCCAAAAAGCTCCAATGAAAGCCTTTTTTGAACTCCACCTGCAGTGCAGCTGTGCATGTGGATGCATCCTTCATCTGCCTCAAACACTAAATAGTCTGAGTGACATGCAGTCTGAGCTTGGAGCAGCAATCACAAGAACTAGAGGCAGGTGTGGTTTTCCTCACACAGGCTCATTCAAACATAGGTTTCAGAGGAGTTTGTTTTTATCTAAAAAATAAAAATAGCCTGGATCCTGGCTGCAACAAGTAATGAGTTGTGTTATTTTTTGTTCATTCAGATGTAACATTTATTATACACAATAAGAAAATCAGTCCTGAAAACACCATGTTTGCTATGTGCTTGCAAAATGACTGATGAATGACTCCAGTTGTACAAATACTAGTTTCATTTTATTTGCAATTTAAAATTCCATACAAGATAAAAGTAAATAATTCAATCTGCCTGAACATTGTTGGTATATGACTCAAATAAAGCCATTAAAATCCTTGATATATGAGATAATGACAGAACATTTGACAGCCGTGGATTGGCTGCGTTCTAACAGATTACAAAATAAAAATGGAAGTATGAACAAATACTATGACGATTTGACACAAAATATAAGGACTTTCTGAACAGGAGCTACAAACAGTTTTGTAATCTACACATGGCAAAGCTTTCAAACTGTGGAGAAACATACAGTACAAGATACCTTCTGCAATAGACATACTGAATCTCAAAAAAAAAAAAAAAAATCCCATCTATGATCATACTTCAAACACACTTGATATTTTAGTGATAATGAATTTAGAAGTTTCCACTTAACTGTGGAAATTATTTGTAAACTTGATCAACCCTTCTTAACTGCAGCAGTTCCCACAATACAGGTTTCCCATCACTGGGATCTGATTTGTAAATTGAAAAGGTTAAAAACATAAAAGTCAGCATGATACTTTATCAGCAAATTGCTTCAAATATCCAGTATTTGTGCTGAATGATCTAAAGCTCACCAGACAGAAGTATTCTGGTCTTCAGGAACAGGGGTAACGCTACTCCAATCTGAGTTGATTTTATTTCATGATCGACAAATTAAACTGTTACACAACAATAGTTTGATGACATGTTAAAGGGGGAAATATAACAATGTTTAATTGTTAAAGAATCAATCATACTTTGGGCATTCGATAATATGTCAACGTTCGACGACAAAACAAGAAGAAATCAACCTATGATACCAAATCTTTAAAAACCAGTGAAATGGGTGGGCACCCAAAACATCTGCATGCAAACACACCTCACATATCTGTTATAGCCAGAAAAGTATTACCAGTTGTCCTGTTTGTTCTTGGATATTCTGAACGACAAACCAAGAGACAGCATTTCCCTGTGGCTTTTACTTGCTCCCTGCTAAAAAAACTGAGACATCTGGATCAGTAACAAGGTATAAATAAGACAGATGCTGAGTCGGGAGGCTGGGGACTCCAATGATTGGTTATGAGTCTAGGTGGGCACAGTGATACTGCGGGCTAGTAGAGCCAGCAGAGCCAGCTCCACGACCCCATGGGCTTGTTCCAGTGCCTCTGCAGCCTCCCTGGCAGAAAAGCCCGCTGCCTGGATTCTCTGGATGTGCTCAGCTGGAAACTGTTCTATAAAGGGATGTGGGGAAGGGAGAAGAGGGGCTGGAGATGAAGGCTGGGGGGCCTGAGCGAGAGGAGGAACAGACGAGGACGTGGTGCTTGAAACTTCCTCCGGTGAGCCCACTGCCATTGACAAAGGGCTGAGAAAAGTGTGCTCAGTCTGGAGGCCGAGAGTGTCTGGGGTGTTGGTGCCAGAGGCCTGTCCGTCTGCAACTCCTCTCCCATGCTGCCCCTCAGGGGGCTCCCTGAACTCGAGGTCCCCTGTAGGATCAGGAGGAACCCCTGGCTCAGGCTGAGAAATGCTGATGTTGATCTCCTCATCTTGCTCACATCTATCCGCCCTCCTCTCCCCGGGACCACCTGGGCACTGCGGTGGCCCTTGTCCCTCCACAGTCTCTGCTGTATCTCCGCCCAGATGCTCATCCTGGCCGGAAAGGTCGGGCGCAAGACACTTGGATGGTTCCTCATCAGACACAGCAGCGGCGTAGTTGGCTTTGGCATCGCTTGGTTCTGCACCGGCTGTAATGGCAGTAGAGGGGGTAGATGGGGTAGGCAGGGTGTCTTCAGGGGTTGGGGTGGATGGTTCGGGGGACACTTTGTCTGCGTCCTGTGTAAATGGATGTGAGGGGGAGCAGGAGGCGCTGTGGTTTTGGGACTGCGCACAGTTGTTAGATACCAGCAGCTCATGGAGCTCCATCAGCGCAGCCGCCAGCGAGGGGATGCTGTCAGAGCTGGAGCAGCGCTCTCCGTCAGGCT
>OOFC01049237.1:30777-59019 GCA_900323345.1 Pseudochromis fuscus | reverse complement strand
GTGCTACAGAATAAAAAAGAGCCTCTGATCTTTGAGGCTGGTCCTAATCACGTACACCCTCAATGAATCATCCCGGGACTTCTCCCAAGTTAATTTCAGAGCAAGAATTAATTAAAGCGAGCGTGAGCTTATGTATGCAGAGCAGCGGAAAAAACAACAATGTAAACAACACTGACAATGGGGTTATCATTGCAGGGGGCTAATTTGTGTCATAATGATATGAATTTGATCATGTGAGACGAGCAGGATTAATGAGGGAAACAAAAACACTTTTTTTTTTTTTCCCAAATTGAAGATGGGAGGTTTTCTAATAATGTGGAAGGGATGCCATGTCTCATTTGGCCTTTTCAGCATCAATCCAGAAAGATGTGGTCAGGATTGTTCAGGAGAGGCACAAATTACTGGATTTTACCAAGATATACTTTAACGTTCAAATCTGGCAACCGATAACATCGTTTATTGTTTTTACTGTTTGTAAGTTAGTGCTGTTAAACTACAGATCATGTTTACTTAAGAGATATGCAAATACTGCTGCTGCTTTTGCTTTGATTTCACTTTCTTTTACCTTTAAATGTCAAATTTCTTTTTTGTTTTTCCAGGAAACCACAGTTTTTCATTCATTTTGTGCAGCATGGAAATCAAACCCCGACTAAACATACTCTGAGGTATTAAATCAAAGCCAATATCAAATTTGCCTGAACTGCTCATGTTCTACATTACTGCAACGTTTGCACAACATCACCATTTAACAAAAACATGAGGAAAATCAATGCAACAATCTGCTACTTTGAAATTTCTATAAACATGGGACTGTGATTTCCAATATGTTTAACTCACATAACGAGCAATTGGTGGTAAATGAGCTATAACACACACAGCTGCACAGCCCTTAATTCTCATTTAAGGGTCAGAATTATGAAAATATTATACAATTAGATTCCTTGAAGTCTCAGAGTTTGATTTTGTTTGTAAAGTGTTGTGCTCCGATCCTTGTTTTTTATTAATGCGTCTACCAGTCACCAATCCACTGCTACTGTTAAAACAAATGTAAAACACACCTCGTTCTGTGCGCTCACCAATTTTACTCAAGGAGAAAAATTGGATTTCTAATGATGAAAACACCCCAAACACATGCACACCTTAACAAAAGTGTAAACACTTTCTGTGTCAGCATCAAATCCACTTCTCAGTCTTCTCCACTCCCAGAGTGGGGCAGCAGGAGGTGGACACAGTGCTGAACTCTCTGAGAGAGAGACTGACGTCGTTGTTGTGTTAATACCAAACAGCACCATGTCCGTGCAGCCCTCAGTGTGGAGTCATATGCTGGCTGGGGGCAGACGGGGCATTTGACAGTCAGGGAATCAAACTGGTTCCATATGACCACAGCTGGCATTACTCCAGGCCCGGGGCAACTTCGGCTTCCTCACAAGTCTAAGTAGAGGGCTCGTGCAAACTCAACAGCGGGGGTCGCACACTAAAGCCTGTGAATAAATCTTGGGTTTCAAAGACAATTGGAAATCCGATGCCCACGCCCTGTTACTGATTGATTTCCACGTAGAGGGTTCAATTCCCACAGAGCCGACCCAAAATTTAAAGAAGCACTTGATAATCTGGAGTTAAAGTCACTATGTGTAAAAAGGCTTTTGTCATTCTAGCAAAATTTTCAATAGTATGAAGGTTTATTATTCAGTATTTAGGCTATTTTTTTTTATTTGACCACTAGGAAGAGCTAAAGTCCTGAATTTTTAAGAATAACAATTTTACTTCTGTTATAAAAAAAAAAAATGTGAATCTTGACCAAAAGGCAGTTTAATACCTGAGAGGCAGCCTAAAGATGACACATTAACACTAACCAAGGGTAAGGGAGTGGTTTGTCTGTATGTGTGTTGTCACTGGGTTTATCAAGATGTAAGTAATTCTTCAGTAACAGTTACTGTATTTTTCAGACTATAAGCCGCTACTTTTTTCCAATGCTTTGAACCCTGTGGCTTAAACACCGGTGTGCCTCGTGTATCGGCAGCATGAACCTCGTTAGCTTTTTACAAGCTAGCAAGCCCCGTGCCGCCGATACATTTAGCCTCGTCACATTAGACCCGGTCAGAGTGGACCACATGAAACTGTTCAAATAAATTCAATGGCGGCTTATAGACAGGTGTGCTCAATAGTCCAGAAAATACGGTATATGATTCTAAATAGGTTTTGTTTTCGCCTGCATCTGTTTGTTTTTTAGCTATATTGAGAAAAATCTACTAAACAGATCTTGATTAATTTTTTGAGCGAGTTAAGGTATAACTCAGGGAATAAACAATAAACTTCTGGACAGTGCACAGCATCAGTGCAGGTGAATTATACCTTGGTGGAGGTTTGTGCTCTCTGGGTGCTTTCTTGTTAATCAGTATTTTATATACTTGTATTGTACTGGATGGGTTTGTTTCATGGTGGGTGATAAGTTTAATTTTTTTTGCTAATGGGCAAAAAAAACACGTAATCACTATGAGATGTTAAAAACAAAGCACTGAAGAAGAAGAAGAAGAATTCATGCTGGAGTTTTTGAATGAGTGTGTTGGTAAAGAGTGAAAAACAAAAAGAGCAGAGCAGTGCCGGCCCTCCATGGGCAGCTGACGAGGGACACAGAGAACACACCGCACTGGTTTTTTACGGGCCGGCCTGCAGCGAGGCATGATGGGAAGTAATAACCACATCATTACCAACAGTGCCTCGGCCTTGTCAGACGTCAGAGGAATAAAGAAAGCATGCCGAGTTCACACTCGGGCTGCCAGTCCACCGCGCCGTAGGACTCTGTCACATGTTAACATGCTCACATACACATATACACAAACACATATCGGCCCGATGAAACACAATCACACTTTCTAAAAGAGGATATCCACACACACACACACACACACTTACAGACACACATAGCTGGTTGTTTAGCTGCCAAGAAGAGTGGCAGCGCTTCCGCTCAAGTTCTGCCAAGTCGGGTCAAAGGTCACATGATTGACTAGGAAGGGTCCTGAGAGTGTTGCTTTTCATTGGATCACTCAGTCATTATCAAATAACTGAATCAAATGGGATTTAAAACCTCTGCAAGATCATGTGTAAATGTGCAGGAGGAGGGATTAGCGCTGAGGCAGCTGGCGTGTCTGAAGACTGCAGACGTTCGAAAGGTTAAGATGCAAACACTCAGAAAGTATGCACGGACACACACACACACACACACACACGCCAGCTGTGTATTGTACTTACATTTAGTTTGATGGCTGGGAGGATACATATGTTAATACAATGGTCTATTGAGCTCTACAAAACCTGCATCCTGCTCTTGACTGAATTATCAAGCACCAAGTCGGACATATCAACACGTGCAGAAAATCAGAGTTTGACTTCGATGGTGTTTCCAGTGCAGGGACGGGTGCTCTGATATGACTGCCTGTTCAGTGTTACTGCTTGTAGTATCCAAACTTATCCACTCACACTGAACTTTACTGTTTTCAGAGGCTGAGCAGAGGTTATCATAAGAATTAAATTAAACATAAATTAGTAATCAATTAATCAATAATGGTCGGCGCCAGGGTCGATATGAGCCCCAAAAAAAAGCTTGGGGGAAAAAACAGGGGTAAACAAATTAAACAATTAGTGTCCCTGCAAATGTTTCACAATAAAAGTCCTGTTTCCACCCACGGGTCTGGTCCTGATCCTGTTTAAAGCATCAAAATGAGATCCTGTGCAGAAATATGACTGACTAAACTTAACAAGTTATAAGTCCTGCCTCTAATACAAGCTTGCCTCAAATACAGGCCTGTTATCTTCTGTAGCTGAGGTAAAAAAAAAAAAAAAACAGCCACACCTACTATTTGAGGATGTACACTAATCTTAACTCAGTTTATTTGTTACTTGCACAACTAATATGTTTTCTAAAGTGCAATAAGACTCCAAGGGTTGTGCTCATGTGCAAAACTGCTGCAGATCCTTTTTAAAATCGTCATCACAAATCGAGACATTTCACTAAAATAAAGATTTGTTTGGAAAGAAAATAAGACTTTAGGACTCAATTATATCACAAGGACTTCATGGAGACTTTTTTTTGCATGTGAGGTGGCAGATATGGAGTTTTATGTCATGCTTCTGCACTCGGTCTGCACACCTCAGTGTAAGTGGAGCCCCACTAGCAGCGGCCCCCCCTGGAGGAGATAGAGACATAATGTAATATCTGATCACCCTCCATGTAATACCATAAGCACTCAGTGTCCTGGGAGGGAGACTTCATTACGATCTGTCTGTCAGCAGCAGGCCAGCCAAGTTTAGACAACATTTTGGATGATTCATTTTGCAGTGGGATGCTTTTTTTTTCATCTCGGTGAGCTACGTGTCAGTGCCACAGACGCCAAGCGGGATCACTTTGAAAAGATTTGGTAGATTGTGCAAAAAAAAAACACATATGCAAGAACATTATGTTTAAGGCTGAAGTCATGTATGAGGAGCTACACATGCACACACACACAAACCCAAGCCATGCATACAAAAGTCAAAATAGCCCAGTGTTTGAAAGAAAAAGACCATAAAGTCAACTTTGAGAACAGCACTTTGTTAAATTACACCTCCACTTCCCCAACACAATGGAGCCTGGTGAAATTAGGCCACTTCATCCATTTGCATAGGAAAATCACAGAGTAGGCAAAAAAAGAAAAAGCACTAAAACGAGCAAAAAATAGCACAATGTCAACGAATGTAATCGAAACCAGAGCCGCAGCTTTCTCCTTAGGAGGCCAAAACAGTCAGACTTTCCTTCAGTGTGCAGCTGGAGATATATCAACAGCTTTAATATTAAAAGGTAACTTCTGTCTGACAACAAAGACATGGGGGCAGCTCAGGTACTTCCACGGCGAGCAAGAGCCTGAGTCACGTTGCCGAGTCTCGCACGTCGCTGCCCAGAACCCTCACCAGCTGCTTTCAATTAAACTGACCCAACTGGAGAGGGGAGAGGAAGGCCGCATTCACCAAAATGGTTAGCTATTTCAAGCCAGGAGTTCTCGCCGCTCTCTGTTTCTGACAGCAGATCGGTTGTTCGAAATTTGTGTAAACACTGTGTTTTGTTTGCCGTCGAGGGGCCAGCTTTTTTTTTTTTTTTTTTTGGCGATCTGTGCCATGCAGAGCCACACAGCGTATCGACCGTGCAAGCCTGCATCCAGCACGGCTCTCTGATATTTCAGTGCACAAAGAAGGTTTTGGATTATTGCTTTGGAAATACAGAGCAGCAGCGCCAGCGCAGAGCCACCTCTGATCCAAGAATCTCCTTGAATGAGATAATAATCCTCCAAAAGTGAGGCTCATGCTCTGCAGTTATTGTCTTGGTGACCACAAGCTATTTTCCCGGGACGTTCCACTCGACTACGTGCTCAAACGACCGCAGCCTTTTCTGCAAAAAGACCCACGGGAGGGTGATGTGTGCGGGCAATTTAACAAGTGAGGAAGCCTGTGTCTTCAGCAGGTTTGTAAGGTGCTTCGGAGACGACGCAGAAACACTTGATACGAATAATTTAGGTGAACTGACCCTTTAACGTCTGGGTTTAAGTTGGTACCTTTGGCAACTTCAGGATCGCCGCTAGGCTTTAACATAAAGATCTGTGGGTTTGAACAATGTTTGGCAGCACAGTTTGTAATGACTTCAATAACACTGCATAATAGTCACGGTACATTATTCGTAAAAACTAGAATAAAAACAAAAGTAACAAATCATTAAAAGCAGCTATAATAAAGGGGGAAAACCCATGAGATCACACCAGATAGGTCAGTGGATTTTCAAACTACGGAGACGAGGCCAAAAAGCCGTCAAATGAAGAGCATAACCAGAAATACGACTAACACTTTTAAAAATCCAACAACTTCGCATAGAAACCGAGCGCCGGAAAAAGTCACGCAGGGACATTTTGAGAGCTGAAATATTTCAATTCTAAAACTGAAAACAGCTGCAAATCAACTGCGGCTTGGCCTCTTTCTGTTTTTTTGAGTTAGGACCTGCACAGCAGACCGAGCGAGGAAAAAGAGGCTTGAAAAGTAATACAATCACAACAACACAACTAGAAAACATGAAAAAAAACAAGCTCTGTGCAAATGCTAAATCACAATATGGTTAACCTCTTCATAAAGCTGGAGTGTGCTGCACACTGAGCAGGAGCTCCAGTGGAAGCCCTGATGGAAAACTCATAAAATAAGAGGGGAGATAACAATAACACTGGCTCTCGCTCGCTGGTGCCAGTCTATCTTTTGCTTGTCTCCTGCCTCTCTCCTCCCCCTCCCTTCTCTCCATCTCCCATCCCAGCTCCTAAATTATCTGTCCGGGCTGTGGGAGATACCCCTTCCTGCCTGCGGGTCGCTTGTCTTACCGCAAGCTGTGGAGATGAGGTGTGTGTGCGTTTTGTGTGTGCACAATGCATACGAAGCAAAAACGCACATCCTCTCTCTCTCCTTCTCGTTTGATGTCCCCAGAGGTGGGAGGTGGGAGGAAGAGGTGGTGATGGTGGGATGGGATGGAGGTGGTGGTGGGGTGGGGGGGGTCTGTGAAGGACCCGACCGCACTAAATGTCACTCCTGAGGTGCCGCTGATGGACGGCCAGCGGGGGGAAGCGGGATGTGCAAAAAGAGCAGCAGCGAGACCCAAAGCAGGAGGACGGGTCAGCGAGGCACCGCGGTGAAGCCTGAGCTCTGAAAACAATGGAAATTTGCTGTGTGTGTTTCTGCATGTGGACGTGTTTCGGGTGTTTGTTGACGCTACAGAGCTCGGTAAGTCACGTGTAAGAACAAATCACTCTGTAGCTGGGATCCATTATTACCGCCGAGAATATGTGCCAAAGTCAACCCACCGCTCTCTGCCTCTTTCTCTCTGACTCCCTTCGTTTTACAAGTGAAAGTAGTGGAACATTTCTTTTTTTTTTCTTTTCTTTCTTTTTTTTTTATCCTGGAGAGACTTGGGCATATTTTACGGCCCCTTTCACAGTCAGAGAAGTGATGAAGAAATCTCTGGGATGTAGTCATACTCAGGCTGAGATTTATTTCCCTGTGTAGCACTTGCTCAGGGAAAACATACAACCCAAATCATAGCTCTACCTGCTCATTCCCACTTCAACTACCCCCAATCAAACCCTCTGCGGTTGAGCGACTATAAAGCTTGGAAACTTTAGCTCCTGACGGACTTTTCTGATTGCACTGGAGGAGATCCCCCCCTCCCTCTTCGGTACAGTGCATACAGTAAACGGCGCCCCTTTTTTGATCACGCCTGATCCTGCAGACCGAAGGAGAGAGACAGACATTCACGACGGAGACTCGTTCTATTTCAGTCGCACATTTGGTCCAAGCGTGTGTGTGTGTGTGTGTGTGTGTGTTTAAGACAGAGGAATGACCGCCCTCCCAAATGAGGCATGACAATCAAAGTCACACAATAAGAGAAATGTATCTCTGATGTGAAAATAAACCTCCATGATGCAAAACTCTGCGGAGCATGCACGGCTCAGGCCACATTCATTTATTATTCTAACCCGAGGTCCTGCATTGACTTTGAATGAGGGAGAAAAGAGGGAGAAAGAGAAAAGAAAAAAAACGAAGCTGCAGACAGTCAACCGCGGAGACTTTTCTTTTAATATACATGTACATTCCCTTTCATGAACATAATTTAGCGGCCAACCGTGCTTAAAAATAGAGAGTGTAAATAATTTGTGTTTTAACCTGTTTAGAGTGCAGCAGGGCGGGGCCACCACACCAGGACAATTCAGTTTGCCACAGGAGACAATACAATGAGTGTCACAAAGTCAAGACAATGCCAGTGAAGTCGCAAAGGTAATTTTGTCTGCTTGGATTTTGAGTTTAGTTTTAGTAAATCTAACAAAGTCTGGATTTCACTGTTGCAGAACAGAAACACAGCTGTTTGGATGTGAGTGAAGCAGCTTTAAAAACTACCACATACCAAGAGCTGTTACAAAACGCCTGTTTAGATATATAATCGTGTTAAATTACTCTTTAAATCCAATATTTCCTCATTTAAACCAGATTTTAGGGCATTTTATGAAGCAGTTACTTGTTTATACACTTCCACCAAGGAGGTTTTGTTTTTGCTTGTTTGTTTGTCAGTCTGTTTGTACATCTCTTAGCAACACTACAGGAAAAAAATGAACAAATCTCACTGATTTCTTTTGAGAGATGAGGTGATACTCAAAGAACAAATGTTTAGATGTTGGACAAGATCAGATGATTGTATCCTGTCCAATCATCATCGTCCAAGAAATATCTCTTTCTCTTCTAATGGGTGAATGTTTTAACAAGATAATGTTGTCATTTCACCACAAGAGGGCAGCAGTGTTCAGTCTACAGCATCAGTACACCTGGATTATACCTTGGTGGAGGTTTGTGCTCTCTCAGTGCTTTCTAGGCATCTGACCCGGATTTTTTGAAGTAACCTCCATGTAATTGCTTTTTTTAGAGAGTTTGTTTAGCTTGTGAGAACATCTTGTGTCACGACACATGTGTTGGGTGAGTTGATGATTAACAGGATACTACACATCAACAAAGTGTTTCTGCGTCACCAAATTTGTGTTTAATTCCTCATCTAATAATTGATTTTCATCTCAGGAAATTATGGAAGTATAATTTAAATTGTGACTCTAAAAATTTTTTCAAATACAGTGTGGAGGAAAGCTGTTTGGTTATCTGGTCATAACAAAGGTCTTCTGGTTTTCAGCCAACAAGTTTCTTTAAAGATTGAACTCTTTTGTAAATTGGGCATTTGGACCCAATTACCAGCCACCAAGCCATAACCCAGCTGTACTGATGCTATAACCTGAACAGTGTTGCCCTCTTGTGGTGAAATGACATTATTATCACTAACTTCTTAAAACATTTCCCCATCATAACAATGGCTGCTACAGGATTTTTTCTGATAGGATCCCATCATCTGATCTTACCCAAAATCTAATAATTTGCTCCTAAAAAAAACAAAATCACCAAGATCTTTTCTGTAATGATAATTTTACTAACAAACAGACAGATCAATGCAGGTGAAAACCTAACCTCCATCACAGCTGTAGTAATGAATTCGAATCCTCAGTCACTTCAGTAGGTAACTAGTCTGCAGCATAAACATCAGTCTGGTTGGTAAAGTAAAGAAAGTGAAGTAAACTGTGGGATTTAACTGCCTCTGTGGCTTGCGGCCAACAAAAAGGTTAGTTTTGCTCTTTCATTACTGATGTGACGCTCGGCTTAACTTTATAGAACATGGCACAGCAGAACAATACGATCCCTCGTCTGACCTTTTGACAAATGTGTGTTATGAGCTGTGCCAGTCGCTGCATTCTGATGAGAAAAGTCAGATGTGGAGAAATGTGAGAAAGCCAGTGAAAACTTCAGAGCTCTGCAGGAAAAAAAGACTGAAAGACAAAGCACAGTAACTTTAATATTCATCACTGATAGTCAGACGAGTTGGAGCGCAGCTGCTTTACACTTCTCCAAACAAAGTTACAGAGAGCCACAAAATAAATGGAACAAGACAAACACTAACAAACAGCCCAGTGTAATAAAAGGAGGATGTAAACCACTGCTTTCATTAAAGGCTCACTTTGTATCTGCAGGATAGAAATCTCAGAGTATCCCCGTGATCTTATTTGACAGGAACATAATCATAATAATCTAAATGAAACTGAATTATTTTGACTGCTGCTACCATTTAATGTTTTCCTGCACTTCCCTGAGAGTCTGTGCGAGTTTGAACTTGTGGTCAGTCCGTCTGTGTGTGTCTCTGTGTGTCTGTGTGTGTTTCTGGCAGCATTTGCTTGCACGCATCCACGCACGAGTGAATGTTTATCCAACTTTTATGGCGATGGCGTCTCGTAAAAAACGGACTGAGACAAACCCTGGACTCCTCTGCACCGGTTCACCCGCAGGTTCACCCTCGACCGGGAGGGACCACCTACCAGGAGAGCCGAGCAGATGCGTCACCTCTTCGGTGACCATTACAAAAACGCGTGTCCGGCCAGATTACTGAATGAATTACAACCTCGCTTATGGCCTGGACTGGTGCGTTACCACCCTTCTTCTCAAGCACACACTCAAAATATCACAATCAGACCATGAATTACAATACACAAGGACGCAGTTTGTTCTGCATCGTTCCTCTTCCAGTTCTTGTAAATGTGCCTTTTGAGGGACATGAAATTTTAATACTAAACGTGAGCATAAATCAAACGTAATCAAAGCCCCTATTTTTCCCGTTCAGTTTGAGTCAACAGTAACTGCACAGCGAGCGAGCTCTCTGCAACGCTGTACAGTCTTTCTCTGAGAGACTGCACTCATCAATATTTCAATTTTTATTAATACTCTCATGCACAGACACAAATACACAAACGACACCCAGCATCCGTATCGTATCATCATCCGGCTGTGCATGACCTTCTTCCCCTGCCTCGCTGACCTGGCTGGCTTCACGGGTTTTATATTTCAGGAAGACTTTTATTATTCATCTCTACAACCTCGACACTGCCTCTGATTCACAATCACATTCACCTCAGACTGACAGAAGCCTCACCGACACATGGGGTGAACAACAACAGACAGAGAGTAAAGTAAAAGCAACTCTGAAGTTTGCTGCCAACGACATGTATGAATCAGACACAAAACAGGGAGACACATACAAAAGAGATGCAAGGACACAAAGATATACAGCTCAACAAAGACTGGGGTAAATACAATGGAGCTCACACTATCCATAGCAACAGGGATCAACACTAATTTGAGCTTTGTATCTGACTCAGCCATCTGCATTCCCCGACTGTGATGTCCGAGAAGCTGCAGGCGAGCAGATCTGATCCCTCCTGCTCCCACCTGCTCCTGAACCATTGCCTCTTCCTTCCCATGAGCCCTTGCAACCTTGCCTGCTTGTGTCTGGCACTTCCAGAACCCCCTTTAAAAAAGCTTCCCGTCACCCCACCTCTTCCTTCATTCCCACAACTCCCAGCAACACCGTCTGACATGTCCAGCACCCTCCCAAAACACTTCTTTTTTTTTTCCCTCCTCCCGTCTCAGGAGTCCAAACAGCTCTACCGTACGTCGCTTACTGGTGAGGAGAGGGGAGGAAAGCTGGCTGACAGGGGCATCCATACACACTCCTAAATCTGCCAAGGCAAGACGCTGGCACAGACAGAAAAATAATAAAAACCCTCCCGAATCGAGACCGGGGCAGCGCAACACTTTATCTGCGAAGGCAAAACAAAGGAAGGCCTGTTGAACACTCCGACTGTGTTTACTTTCAAGGGGGAACAATGCCTTTAAGAGGAGGGGGCAAGGACTGATGTGGCACTTGAGGGCCTCTCTAGAGGAAAAAAAAAAAGCAGCACTTCATTTTGATTCACAGTGAGTTTAAGAAAACAATTGTAGCAGCCCAGTCTATAGGGGCCGAGTGTGAGGAGGAGGCAGATAAAGGGAGAGAGTATAGAGGATAAGAAACAGAGAGTGGGCAGATCTGTAGTCTTTAAAGCTCACACTAGCTTTGTAAGTATGGACACAGAAAGATGTTGAAAGGTGGCTCTGAGAAAGTTTTGCAGGGACTACGTTGGCTTAAGCGGGTCAACAAATGCATAAAGCTGCCAGTGTTAGCCGCAAATGGAGGCTGCACAACATAATTGTGCTGCTATCCATCCAGCGCTCTTAAAAAAGATCCCAGAAAGAGAGCATCCTGGTCAATTAAAGTTACATAAAAAATAAAGAGCAGGCTACACAGACATGTTTTGCTTCTGAGCATAATGACAGAGGGAGGAGACAGGCAGAGCAGCTTGATGCAATAGTGAAACTACAAACCTCAGGTTACCTACCTGCAGGTGTTTAACAGGCAAATTTTGTTTTTTAGATTCTCATTCAACAATTTCTGATTCAAGCTAAAATATTGTAAACTGAGTATTTTTGGTTTGGGCCTGTTGATGATACAACACAAGAAATTTAAAGAGGCACCTTAACCTTTTAACTGCAACCAAACAACAAATCAGATCAAATGCAACAATAATCTGTAGCTGCAGCTGAATTCATGAGACAGATTTTTGAAACAAAAGTCAATCTCCTCTAATCAAACACTCAGAACCACCTGCAGGTGTTTGCAACTTATAATACACTTTAGTTTCAACTATAATATACTTCTTTGGGTGGGTCTTTCTTTAACACCTCCTCTGGAGAATGAATACTTGCAGTGAATTCTGATTAAAACTAAAATATCACTAAAACTAAAGTATCAAATTGAAATGTTTTGGGCTTTTTTTAACTGTGGGTTGTACAAAACAGCATTTCAGGAAGTCTCTGGTAAACTGTGAGAAAACAACTAATCAGGAAATCTAAAGAAAACAACGTCTAGGACTCAATAACCTGCAGTTGTAGGCCAACATGTCAGACTGTTGCAGCTACACACTCCTCAGAGCCACCCCGAGGTTTTTAATGCACAGGTTATAGGATTTTTTGGGTGGAATATCCCTTTACCAACTTCTCTGGAACAAAAGTATTTGCTGTGAATCAATACTAAAACATTACGGTGAACTGGACATTTTGTATTGAAAGGTGTTTGAAAATGTGCATGAAGCTCTGACCAAACAACAAATCAGAAAACTGAAAAATAGAAACTGTTGTGATCAATAATCTGCACTTGCAGCACAATTTGAGAGACTGATTTTTGCATTTATTTCGTAGATAATATTTGCAAACGAAGATGATGTCACTGTTGGAAGCAAACATGTAAACACCAAACAGTGGTGTACAAGTGAGCAGCTGATGGGAAACACCTGCTGTCACATCACTCACGGCCAAAAAAGTGGAATTAATACTTGAATTGACCCAGTCTGAGGTCTGGAGGGAGGGGAGGGGGCTCCTCTTCTCCTCTAAACAAGGACGCTGCAGGATGTGATGAATCAAATGTTTGAGTGAAATAGAAAACATCCTCTTTAACACTGTGGATGGAATTTGGATTCACCAACAATAGATGAAAATGCTGCCAAGTTATTTTTTTTCCCCAGCATATTTACTCCAACTAGGAAATGAGAGGAAGAAACACAAAGATTTCTGGGTAATGACGTCACTTGAAAAACATTCAGGACTGAGTTTCTTTTTAATAAAGATCCCACTGGATGTCAGACCTGACCCCTGCACAACACCAACTTGGACAGATGTGACTGACAACCACTGACAATCAAACTTCCCCAGTTGTTTAAGATCACCACCACTGATAACACATGTCCAGCCACATTCCCTCTGTTTGAGCAACATCACACATGGTGCAGAGCAGACTGGAAGAAATGCCAACTTCTCCTCATGCAACCAATCAATGGGGAAAATAGGAAACGGAGAATGTGAAAGGGTCACAACCTCAGGGATGGAAATAATCCCCAAGTTGCTACCGGGTATCTGGTGTATAAACACCGCACTGGAAAAACATTAGTCTAAGTCTGAAGGTTTACACTACAGTACCACACTGTGCTTCGAGGTCCCATTGACAGAGGAGACGCAAGCAGTAAGAATATGACCTGCTCATTTGTGCTGTTCAAAAAAATGTAGCCATAAAAACAAATGCCCATTACACTGCAGCGCAAAAAAACTATTTCCAAATGTAGACGGTCATTCTTCTAAGTTATTAGATCTCACGCTTCTCAAAGTGGAGAGATTGACTACTCAGCCAGGTGGTATGGTAAAGTCATCTCTCCGAGGGGTGAGAAAGTTCAAGCTTAGCATGAAACCAATCTAGAGTTTAAAGTTTGGGAATGGAGCAGTGAACCGCTATATTCTCTCATTAGCCCGACAGTCAGAGTCTGCAGGAAAGCAGATTGCCATCTTTCGCTACAGGCGAAGTGAGAGAACATTTGATATTCCCATTTGGCCCGGGCAAACCTTTAAGTTAACTTTGCTAACACGATTTGGCCAAGTAATCCTTGATTTCAGTAATATGTGAGTTTGTCTCCAGATAACTGATTGCCGTATTAGATTTCAGTTTCAATATTTGCAGTGGTTGAAAAAAGGGGGAGAATCAATAACAACTGTCAAAGGCATCCTGCTAATCTTAAACCTTTAAGTCATTTCACTGGAGGCATGTCTGAAATGCAGTAACACAAAACACATTTCTAAAGAGGAGAAGCAGCTTACACCTTTTTTTTCTATGTGTCATCAAGTCTGTAATAACATAGCATTTCAAGTCTTGGTTAAAATGTCTAAAACAGATACAGAATCACATTTGTTTTTAATTTAACAAGCAGCCAGGCCTTAGCCACCCAAACTGGGTTTAAGATTCCCACATTACACTTCAGAGATTTGTTTTTTATAGGGGGAAGACTAAAAAAGATGCATCCCATACTGCAAGCTCAATGGACAGCTTAAGTTTCACTCTCTCCCCTCAGCATCTTTTCACAAAGTCTTAAGAGGTCACCCAATTTTAATGGTCACTTATTGCCTGTGGAGCAGTTCCCGGTGGTATAAAGGCACCCCAAGACCACCCCGGTGCCAAAACAGCCTCAGGCTCAAAGGCTCAAAGTAATACTGGCGCTGATGATGCATACCTGCACTGGAGGACCATATGAGTTGCTCTCTTTTTCATTTCTGTTTCTGAGACACTGAAGAAACCATCACAGGTTCTCAAAAACTGAAACAGCAGCCTTGAATGATTTATGTCTGCAGTGGGGAAATTAAAAAGCAGCCCCTTGTTTTTGATTTGTGCACTTTGTAACCACTGATAAGAGTACTAGAAGGGAAGACATGCAATACTCATTTCCTTTTCCTAGACTGCTCAAATATTAGAGGAGGCACTTTGAGGATGAATTGTTGTGGCTAGTGTGTTTCTGGAAACAAGAACAATAAAGCATGTCGATGCCAAAGAACAAGGCCTTCTTACTCATGTCCGTGACAATTATGATTTAATATGATGCAGAGCTGTGCATAAAGAAAGAATTTAATTAATAAGCAGACAAATGCAATAGGTGGCTGTGTTTTATGTGTGACTTGGACAGTCTCATTCCTCTTTTTTTTCCACTTTAAACCTTATGATCTTATTACACTTATTTCATCCAAATGTCTCTAACAAATGCCAGTGAGTGAGTTCATGCCCTCTCTCTGCCAAACAGATCAAATAGACCAATAGTGCAAAATATAAGGTGGCTTTCCAGTACCTGTAGCGAATCGAGCAGTCAGCAGTGTACTAACCTCAGCTCGCTGTGTTCTGGGCTGGCTGGCGTCCGTCTCGATGGCGTACACATCCACCAGGTAGAGGTCGGACCCTTGTTCTCGATCCAGCTCCGCCGCCGTCTGTATGACTCCCGTGTGGCGGCCGATGGTGAAAAGACGTCCCACGGCTTTCCCACCGCTGCGCACCGCCACAATGAAATACTCCACTTTGGTTGCGGAGCCTCTCGGGCTCGAGGCATCCAGGGAGATGACGTTGGTGCCCGGCGGCTGGCCCTCTTTCAGGATCGTGATGTATTTGGGCTGGGAGAAGACAGGCCCGTCCATCCCCTGGAGGATGATGGTCAGGTCGGTTCTGGAGGCCTTGCGGTCGGTGCCGTGGTCGGTGGCGGACACTGCGAGGGTGTACATGAGGCGGGACGGAACCAGCTGGGAAGCCAGGCGAATATCCCCGCTGTACCTGTCCATGATGAAAGTGTCCGAGTCTCCTTCAACGAGCTCGTACTCCACTTCCCCGTTTGCACCGTCATCGGGGTCAAAGGCCAACACTGTTGTCAGGATGGAGCCGATGACTATGTTGGGCTCAGCCACGAGGGCATTCTGGGACACAAAGGTGGGGACATTATCGTTCAGGTCCGTGACCCATATTGTGACATTTTTCAGGGCAAATCGTCGGAATTCAACTGGAACCGCCTGATCCGTGGCTTTGATGGTCAGTTCAAACAGATTAGAGAACTCTCTGTCGATTTCCTTGTTGGTGTATATGAGGCCGCTGCTCGGGTCAATGTTGAAGTGGTTTCCTCGAGGAATCTGCTGAACAATGGAGTACTCCAGCTGCCCGTTGATGTCTGCATCTGTGTCGTGAGCTGTGATGGTCATCACTGAGGCGGAGATAGGGAGATTTTCAGAGATGGATTTGAAAATGTCTCCAGGGGTGAATATGGGAGGATTGTCATTAAAATCCCTGACATGAATAACCACAGGGATGGAAGAGGAGCGGGCCGGTCTGCCATTGTCCTTCGCAGTGATGTTGAGTTTGTAAAACGACTGAGTTTCATAATCCAGCTTTTTAACCAGAAAGATGCTGCCGGTGTTGGGGCTGATGCTGAAAGTGCCGTGGTTGTTGGTGGCAGTGATGCTGTATGTTATGTCTGCGTTCTGACCTGAATCTGCATCAGTGGCGGTCACGGAGGCGACCAGCTCTCCTATCCTCATGTTCTCCAGGACATCCACAGACAGCGAGGATTTAGGGAAGGAGGGGGAGTTGTCATTTTCGTCCATGATGCTAATGCTGAGCATACAAGAGGAGGACAGGGGCACAGATCCAGCATCAACAGCTATGATTTTTAGCGAATAGGAGGCTGTGGATTCATAGTCCAGCTTTCCCACTAATGTCACCTGTCCAGTGCTGCTGTCAATTGTGAACTGGCCTTCCTCGTTCCCTTCAGAGACGTGATAACGAACCAGTCCGTTCTTGTTCTCGTCCACATCTGAGGCAGAGACCCGCAGCAGTTGTGTCATGTTCTGAGCTGACTCAGAGATGGAGGCCTGGTAAATGTCTTTGGTGAATTTAGGCGGGTTGTCGTTGATGTCTTGAATGTAAACTTGCACTTTGGCCTGGTCTCTGAGGGGTTTGGGGAGACCCTGGTCTGACGAGACGACCACGAAACTGAACACAGCGGCGCCTCTTTGTCTCATGAGTGACTCACGGTCCAACTGCAGCGTGCTGGTCAATTCCCCTGTGATGGCGTTCAGCTCAAAGTTCGGCTGCGGAGTCTCAAATGTATATCTGACCTCACTGTTTGGGCCAAAGTCCTTATCCTCAGCAAAAACCTGCCCAACCAGGGACCCCCTCTTCTGCTCCTCCTCAAAATGAAAAACATAATTTGTGCTGTTAAAAAGAGGACGGTTGTCATTCACGTCATCCAGAATCACGCTGACATTGACGGTGGCGCTCAGCGGCTCCACAGCTCTGTCTTTGGCCGTGACCACCAGGTTATATCTGTCCTGTATCTCTCTGTCCAGCTCTGCTTTGATGTATAATTGTCCATCTGGAAAAATGCCAAACACATCACCTGTGTTACCACCGGCGATGTCATACATAATCTCCCCGTTAAGACCGGAGTCTTTGTCTGTAGCCTCCACTTTAAAGAAACGGCTGTTCACAGGCTCAGATTCCAGGATGATGACCTCATACGAGAGCTGGTCAAACACAGGTGAGTTGTCGTTGACGTCATATACGCTGACGATGAGGACGAGGCTGGAGGTGTGCCGTGGGACTCCCATGTCCGACGCGATGACCTCGACCTCGTAGGAACTGGTGGTGACCTCCAGCGGCCCGGTCAGCGTGATGAGGCCGTGCTTCTCGTGGATATGAAACAGGCCTTTGGGGTTTTGTTTGAGACTGTAGACCACCATGCCGTTCGTACCTTCATCGGGGTCCGAAGCTTTGGCCTGGAATATCACATGACCTGTGCTCCAGTTTTCCACTGCGCTCACATGCTCCACAGTGTGAATAAAATGAGGAGCATTATCATTTAAGTCCTTCACAGTTATGTTAACAAAGGCCTCTCCTGTGATCTCCCCAGCTCTGGCTACAACCTTCAGCTGATAAAAGCCCTGCTCCTCTCTGTCTATCTGACTGGATGCTGTGATCTGACCTGCACTGTTTACAGTAAAAAGCCCCCTCTGGTCCCCTGAGGTGATTAGATATGAAATGTTTGTGTTCAAATCCACCGTGGTGGCTGACACTGTGCCAATAACTGTCCCTAGCCCCACATTTTCAAACATGACAAAGCTGTAGACTTTCTGGCTGAACACTGGTGGGTTGTCCTGTGTGTCTATAACAGTAACAGTGACGATGGCCTGGGTGTGCGAGCGCAGCCCGCCACCATCTGCTGCTGTCACCTGCAGCTGGTAAGCAGTCTTCTCCTCTCTGTCCAGGGGCACGAGTGTGGTAATTTTCCCTGTGTTGCTATTAATGCGGAATTTGGAAGCGTCTCCAGCTGTAATTATATATTTGACTGTGCCATTTCGGCCTAAATCGGGGTCTGTGGCTGAAACGGTGGTTACATAAGAACCCGAGGGCTCGTTCTCTTTAACATTGGCAAAGTACTGCACGGGGTAGAAAACGGGCCTATTGTCATTGATATCCCACAGGGTGATGTTGACTTTTCCTACAGAGTGCAGAGGGGGGCTGCCTGCGTCTGCTGCCTGGATGTGGAGTAAGTAGGAGGCCTGATCCTCCCTGTCAAGCTCCACGGCTGTGCTTAATCGGCCTGACACGGCATCCAGGCGAAACAGCTCCTGGACGCTGGCTGGGGTCTCTGCATCGAATGAGAACCGGATAGTTCCGTTGGCCCCGAGGTCGTCATCCGAGGCAGACAGCACCACCAGCTCAGTGCCGGCGGGAGCGTGCTCCACCAGGGAAACGTGATATGTGCTCTGTGTGAATGTAGGCACTTGGTCATTCACATCAGTGATGTTGACTATCAGCTTAGTGTAAGAAATCTTAGGCTGCAGCCCCTGGTCTTTGGCACTAATGTTGAGCACAATTTCAGATGCTATTTCCCGATCCAACAAAGCGGCGCTGGTAACCAGACCACTGTTTTCACTGATGGAGAACCAGCCCAAAGCGTTTCCAGACACCAGGGAGTAGCGAAGGTTGGCATTCTGCCCAGAGTCACCATCTGTTGCAGAAACCCCTTTAATGTAGCTGCCTTTTGGAATGTCTTCACTGATATCTACTCTGTACAGCGTTTCCTGAAATATGGGTGGGTGATCATTGATATCATTCACAAAAATAACCAGACTGGCAAAGGAGGAGCGGGCCATAGGCTTGCCATTGTCGGACACAGACACAGTCAGGTTGTAGGAGGAAATTCTCTCTCTGTCTAACACGCTGGCCACTTTGATCAGACTTAAATTGGGCACAGGAGACGTGTGCACTTCAAAGTGTCTCTGCTCGTTGCCTCCTAAGATTGAAACAGATATGTTGCCATTAGCTGTGGGGGAGTCTGAATCTGAAACAGTGAGCAGAGCTACAACTGTGCCAATCTGTGCGTTTTCATCAACGGAGGCAAATTTAGAAGTAGTGGGGAAATATCTGAACTTCACCACAGGGTCGTTATCATTCACATCTAAAAGTTTTATCGTGGCTTCTGTCCTGCCTGACAGAGACGGCACCCCGTTATCTACAGCATGAATAGTCAGGGAGTACTCTTTCTTACTCTCATAATCCAGACCTTCTTTTATAATGATAGTACCAACTTTAGGGTCGATTTGGAAAGGTGTGCCCTCATCTAAAAAGTACCTGATCTCTGCATTGGCTCCCTCATCCTGATCTGATGCTGTGATCTGCAGAATGCTTGAACCTACTGCTGCATCCTCAAAAACACTGGTTTGATACTGGTCTTGGTCAAAAATAGGAGGGTTGTCGTTTATGTCTTGGATAGTGACGTTTACTTGCAGGTAGCCAAACTTTTTGGGGTCTCCTTTGTCCTCCACTTCAATCAGGAGCTGGTAGAAGGGAGTAACTTCCCTGTCCAAGCCTCCGGTTGAAACGAGGTGCAAGAATGCCCCCTCTCCACTAGGATTGACTGTAATATCCAAGCGGAATTTCCTCTGCTCGTTGCCTTTCACTATTCTGTACGTGGTGTGATCCACTCCGTTACTTCCTATGTCGGAGTCCGTGGCAGTGTCCAGGATCACTTGCCTGCCGCTGCTGGCGTCCTCCTTGAAAGACACGACAATTGACGCGTCTGGAAACACCGGAGAGTTATCATTAATATCCAAAACTACTATCCTGACCTCCGTGGGGTAGGTGGGCTGGCTGGACAGCACCACCACGTTGATGACATCACTTTGCAAAACCTCCCTGTCAATCACCGACGAGGTGTAAATGACCCCCGTGGTGCCGTTAATTGCAAAAAGTTTGTGGTTTTCACTGAAGCGGTACGTGAAGCTGGGCTTGGTCTCTATCGTGCCCACGTAGGTGCCGATGGGCTGCTCCTCCAGGACCTGGAACTCTTGACGGACTTGGCTGGATGCTGAGTACCGCGACAGAGTCCATAACATCAGTAAAATCAAATGAAACCGGCCTAAGCCCCTACCTGTGAGCGCCATGGTCATTTAGCCAGTCCACCTTTCTCAGACAGAGTCCATGCCTATGATGCATCAACTTTACTGAGTCCCTAAAGCATTGTATTCCACAGAATGTGCAGGAGAAAAAAAACTCAATGGAAAACCCAGAAACAACTCTTTCCACAATTAAGAGTCAGAGTCCCAAAGTACTCCAGAAATGTGACTTTATCCTGCGCAGCGCGCTGTTCAATGTGCAACTAAATCCTCTGAATGGAGAGAATGATTCCTGCAGATCAGGGAAGTTTCATTTCAACTCTTCAAAAAGCATTTTTCACCACGGAATCCTTTTTGTGGAAAAAAACAACAAAACACAGATAAAAGTTCCCAGCTTCCGTGGAGATGCGTAAAGGGAGGAAAAAAAGTTTATCCAAAGTTTGGGCGCAAGTCAGCGGCGGTGAGCCCACGCACCGTCCCGTGGAATAACGGTGCAGACGCTTCAGTCATATTGTGCTCAGGAGTCCCAGTAAGTTAGGACAAAGCTGGAGTTCTGCAAACTCCCTCCCATCACTGATCCCATTGGATAGCTCCGCTCCTGCCCGCCCTCCCTCCGCCTTCTCCTCCGTCCATTGTGCAGCACGGCGCGCTGTCTCCGCCCGTGGAGGAGGATGTCAATCACAGGAGACAGGTGAGGATGCACCGAGATCTTAATTACATCAATATCAGATTAAGACGTGCTGAAACCGCATCAACCAGATCAGGAGATAAAAGTCACTCTCTGTTGTGAAGAAGAACAAAAAACTGTGATCATGTGACATGACCACAATAAAGGAATATTTTACATTATAGGTATACTGTATATTCATATTTTGGTGGAGAAAAAGGAGATAAAACTATACAAACATGCTTTTAAAAGATTTTCAAATAATTTACTATAATAAAGAACTATTCAAAACATGTAGATAAATATTTTAAATAGTGTTAAATAGTTAAAAAATAAATCTCATATCGCATCATATTAATAAGGATATAGTCCGGATAAATTTTTAAAAATATATATATATATTGAAGCATAAAACAAGTTAATAGAAAGACTTCATTCAGTTTTTATTTTGTGGAACACAAAATAAAATCTTCTCTGTGTAATTATTGTTTCTTTAATTGGATTTGAGCTTTTCAAATATAAAATATACGTTTATAAGTTGTATTTAGAAGTTTATTAAAGCATAATTTGTCTTTTTTTCCCCAGATGTAATAATACCAACTGAGACATTTGCATATTGTTTGATGCGCAGGAGACCTCACAAGAATGGGTGAGTAGCACCATCTAGTGGCGGAGTTGAGGTAGTGCCAAAAAACACAATTTATTTCAGCCCTTCGAGCAGCAGACATACATTCATACACAAGATAACTTTGGTGCCGTGTGACAAAGATAATGAAATCATTACAGTGTCGAAGGATTTTTAAATTTTACCTCTGAATCACAAATATAGATATATATGAGAAAACTTAACATAGGCCTATAGGAAGGAAGAGAAACCATGTACCAGCTGAAGTGTTGCACTGCAATTACTACTGAACCCTTACATTCTGGTCAGGTCAAATTTGACTAACTTTGACATTTGACAGCTGTAAAAATACCATGAATGTAATTTTCTTTCAGCCTGAAAGTGACCCACAATACACAAAAATTAAAACAATTTAAAATGTTATACTTTTGTACAGGTGCTAGAAAAGTTTGTACACTGAGGCTGTTTTGGGTCAAACTGGACTGTTATCTATTAAAATCAATTTTAGTCCCATCAGTGTACATTAAATCAAGAAAAGTGGTGGTTTTAGTGATTCCTGAAACTATGAAACTGTACATGCCATGACTGTGACCATGGGGCAGTGGTGTAGAGTGTATATAGGATGGACACTCTCACTGCTCTCTGAAATGAAACTTAAGGACTAATCATCCCTTTATTAATGCCAGGTAGGCTACTGGTACCTAAATAGATCTTAAGTTCAAAATTTGATATGGACACTATAACCCAAACCATACTGTGAAGGCATCAAATATGAACTGTATGTGAGGGTTTAACCTAAATCAGCTATTGCACAGTTTATATCTAATCAGAATTTTAAATCAATACAGGAAATATGCCCTTTCTATAAATCCCCACCTTCAAACCGCTATCTACAACACAGACCTTTCTATCTCTGCCAATCATATAAACTAGTCGTGAAGCCTGGCCGTATAACCTGCTGTTATATACTTTAGAAATGATGCAGAGCTCTCTGTCCTCAAATATAATCCCTGTACAAACCATAAATTAAATGTTGTAAAAAACCAAGAATATGAAAGCTCATTTTTCCATCTTTATTGACTCAGCATTGAGAGGAATTTTAATACAACAAAGGTTATAAACGGAAGAGACACTCAGATGTGGGCTGGCATAAATACAAAATTATATGCTAGTGAAACAGTATTTGGATAAATTAAGGGTTGGAGTTAAATAAATTATAGACAATCTGAACAGCAAGTCATTTTATACTCATGAAACATGACTTTATTACTTGTTTTGTAATTACTGGCAAGTACGAGGCTGGAAATTTGGTCATTCAGCCGACAGCTTGTTGCCATTTGTGTAAAAATGACACAAAGAGGTTTTTCTTTTGTAAGTTTGTGTTCATTTATGTTACATTATTTTCTGTGCTTGATCCATTTGCTCCATAGTTCTGTAACTTCTTCAAACCCCTCATGTAAAAATGACACATATGTAAATGTTGCATTGTAACAAGTTTAATTTGAGCCCAATTTAATGAACATGTGCTGCATTCATTTACTATAATAGACGAAATATAGAATAGACAAAACTAATGTGCTGTCACCCGTTGCTTTGTGGACTGCTTTCTTTTGAAGCCAGGAGTCGCCATGTTGTTTTTTTTGGAGCCAGAAGTGACCATATTTGGATATGAAGAGAGGAGTGAGGAGGTGGGTCTGACCAATGAACATGAGGACACTGTTCAATGTGTATAAGACTCAAGTTGATCTATTCCCTGATCCATCAATGCACATACATCACATATATGCTTTGCATCTTGTCCACCAGTGTTCACATTGCAATTTCACTGTTATAAAATTATTTTCTATAGAAAAAAAAAAAAAAAAAGAAGGGGAAAGGCAGATGCTTAATAGTCTCTAGAAAATATTTGATTGAAAAGAATGAAAAACACCACTATCTCACAAAAACTGCCACATATTGAAGCACTTCATCTGCAGCATTAATTGTATTATTTTTATTGTTTACACAGCAAGGAAATACATGATCACACAGATCAGAATGAATGGATAATTTTCCAGAAACCCAGATTTGATAAATGTTAACAGACTCTGGTAGAAGGTTGGGCTCAGGTCAAACAAGTTCATCAAAAAGTCTAATTGCAGGAGGAAGAGCTGTTTGAATTTGTATGTAGATGATCTGAGACACGAAGCCCGTAGCTGAACCCGTGCACTGAACCCGTGCACTGCACTTCATCTGTCCTGTGAAATAACATTACAGAGGATAATTACAACCCTCCTGGTTTTGAGAGACATAAATGTTTATTCAGGTTCGGTATTTGACAATTTGTGGCTTCCGTAATCAGGCCGTTGGCTGCCTGGACGTTAAGTAGGACATGAGTCAACTACGTGTAATTGAATTACAGAGTGGGCTGGACTGGTGGTTGCTGCTCAGCCTGCGCAGTCTGACACAGATTCAATGTTTTGGTAGCAGACAGAGCATCAAAGTAGATTACTTCCTCACAGGAGACGTTTAGCTAACCTGATTACACCGGCTAAGCCAGGAGCTCTCAGGATGCTTTTGATATAAATATCAAGTTGTTGTTATGTTTGAGTTAATTCCCTCATGCTGACTGATGGTTTTTTTATGCGTTGTCACTGATCCGAGCCCTAATTTTGATGTGGAACAGGAAACTCATGCAAACACTGCAGTAGAGTGAAAGTGAGTGAGATGACGTCTGCAGGGCTCACTCTACACTTTGTAAAGCTGCCTGACTGCATGAGGTTTGATCCTGTTATCATATCATATTATAGAAAAGCTCTGATGTTTGAGCTGACAGTGAACCAGCCTCTTTTTAAAGTTATGCATCGAATCCTTATGGATTTATTCTTAATTTTCTGGTTTTACTTTATGTCACTGTTGGCTTCATGAATCTTTTAAACTCTGTAGATGTCTTTGGTTCAGTGAAAGGTACCTGGGCTGTCACAGAGCAGACTGCTATTGGCAAAAAACAAAAGTGTTATCACCTCCACATGGCCTTCCATCTGCAAAAACACAAGCTGTGCAAAACTGCTTTAAAATCAGTTTCATTGAATAGTGTATGAATACAGCATGCCACAATCTGACAAAGTTTGACAAATATATGCAAATGTTAAAGTTACATATAAATTTTTACTGAACTGTACTGACTGCAGACAAAAGTAATCACACAGGCAAAAGTACAAAGCATCCAATGAGCACCAACCTCAGCCAAGGAATAATCTATGTCTGATCTACAGTAAATCGTCTCAGATCGTAGATATCATCATCCTGCATCAAGATGTAAAGCAGTTGTAGTTATAAGAGATAGGGATTTCTGGGATTTCTACATTTGTTTCAGACAAGATCCATGTCCAAAATTTAACCATTTATTCCCTGGGTGATACCATAGTCTCTATAGAATGGACTAATATTTTGAAGCCAGGAATTTAGCATTTGAATGTCACTATGTTGATTATTTGGAGGCAGAAATTACCATATTTAGATATGAAGGGAGGAGTGAAGAGGCAGGTCTGACCCCTGAACCTGAGGACACTGTCCAACGTGTCTGAGACTCAAGCTCAGGTCTGTAATGACATTTTTTTCTGATGGACCACTTGATCACTAATAAGAAAAATTAAATTTAGCTAATGACAGAATGACTGAGTATTTCATGATTCAACATGAATCATGAACTGGAGTTAATTGGACTCAGTTTTTTGGAACCAGTGTCTAGTGGCCATCGGCCATTGTTGCACTTTTTTGCACTCGAGCATTGGTCTCAGTTTTGAGAGTTGGTTGCTTTGTTTATTTATATAAAGGGCAACACCCTGTGTCTCCAAAAGAAAAACATGTAATTTATGTAATGTTGCTAACAAACAGACACAGGTGAACACATAACAACAAGTAGTTCTGTAAGTCTGAAGATTCCAAGTTATAATGAGATAAGTATGAATCGTGCTGTGCACTGGGCCTGGGTCAGAATCAGACAAATGGTTTTACTTTAGCATCGCATTCAACTGGCAGATATCCTTGTTTCACCCTTTGACTTTAACATAGCAGCTATCCACACAAGATATCACATTTAAAACATGCTGACATGAAATGTTCTCAGCACATGTGGGCTCTCAATGGGATAAATACTTTTGACTTTAATGACCCAATGGAAATAAAAAGGGTCTGCACATCTAAGAAAACTGTTCAGCAGGTGCTAGAAGAGAAAAGTCTGTACACTGCTGTGCTCCTGCAGTGTTTTATTAGTAATAGTTTAATTGGTTCTTTTTAGCCCCTTTTTCCACCACCACATATTATGAATACTCCAAAGGCACGGCCATGCGGCGTCGACTACTACCTCCAACTGAACTGATAAAAATAATGCACCATATGAAGCATATATACAGATTATAACAGTCATTTTAACAGGTCGACAGTTTAAAGGATCTTGGACTCATCATGAACAAAAGAACTAACCTGTGATGAACATACTGTATCACCAGCTATTGACTTTAACTTAACAATTAAATCTATCTTGTTGTACTGTTTACCTTGACACTTCAAAATGTTAAACTCTAAATAAAACTCTTCAGCATTACAAATAATGTCTCTAAAATCACTCTACTCACCACTCCCCAGCTTTCACATGTGAAGGAATCCATTTCTCATTGCTGTAGCTGGCTCACACAGAGGAAAAAAAATACAGATTTTTTTCACCAAGTTATTTTGAAGATGGGTTGGAGCAGGGGATTAAAAGTTGTATGTTGTGTTGTGGTTATCTGTGTGTTCTGTGTGGGGAATTGTGTTGGAACAATATTATCTCAATGGTATTTTCAAATCTCACATTTTCTATAAATACATTTGTATGAAGAGTGAGATCTCTGAAAATGGTCAATCTTTTACTGGTGACCAGGTCAGAAAGCAACTGATTGAAGACCAAGGCCAACAAATGTGCATCATCTAATGATCAGGCACTCATTAACCATGTGTGTGAACAATTAGCCAATAACAACAACAAACAATTTAGTAAAAATAAAAAAAGAAGGATTTAAATAAAGAACAATAAAAAACAAATACAAAAAAGGGAATATTAGATTCAACCCATTCATAATAATAATAATAACATTAATAATAATCTAACAATCTATAATCTCCATTTACAATAAGAATGTGAGGTGAAATTCTTGACTGACATCTTTAGGGATGTGTATGGAGGATGGATGTAGAAAGCTTGTCTTCTTAGCTGTTTACTGTTAATATCTCCCTTCTCCTGGGTGCTTCAACATGCTCTGTGGCAACAAAACACAATGTTCAAAGACCACTTTACACTTACTGACTGTTTCTGGTCAGAGCTCCTATGTTCTACAATTCGTAACTTTAAATGAAATGTATTTTTACAACTCAAGACAATCCCATTCATGGACACCTTTATGTTTGAAATATAATTTGAACTGAAAAGGCCCCAGAATGAAATTCCACTGAGTGAGCCATGCAACAATTATTAATAAGATACTATGGGGGCACAGCAATGTGACACATTTTCAATGACCCCTGTAGTGGAAAAACCTCCAGAAAAAACTTTTTAAACAAGCTGCATGTTCTTTGTACTTTTCAGTTGGACCGCTAGTGAGAGTTTACATAAAGTAGAAACCAGGCTCTACTGAGCAGTTAATTCATTTATTGTTCCAGGATTTTGCTCGGCCATATTTGGGAGGGTGCACAAAGAGACCAGGTGAACAGGTTTAAACTCCATGTTAGCAGCAGACAACTTACTGGAGGGCTTTGGAGTTAATGTAAGCATCACTCCCACCTTTATGATCTGCAGCTGACCTCTGACATTTACAAAGATAACCCAGTCAATAACAGTAAATATAACCCTCATGCTTACTGTTTACAGTGAGGATAAAGGAGGCAATAGGACAAGAGAGACATCAGATCGACATTAAGAAATGAAGCTTTCTTTTTATAAAACACGTCCTGTGGGAATCTCCTACCAATTCACTTCACCCAACTTCTTCTTATTTGTGAATTAGGACTGGATGACTGGATTTTGACATAAAAATATATTCATATTCAAATCAAATATCATGTACTGGAAGGTTTTGTTGATGATTCTCAAACGGCTGTGTTGAAAGCTGCATGTAAAAACAGGTCTACGTGGATCATAAAATAAAAGTGAAATGAATTCATCTTTGGCTCTGTTGATAACCAAACATTTAAACCAAGCAGACAGATGTCAGGAAAGTGAAATCCCCTCAATAAGATTACTCCAGGCCATCAAAGGCTGTTTCCTTCACTCTAAAAAAGCCCAGCGCGAGTACAGCGCCCACTCTCATAAAATCTATCAACATATTGTAAAGTCAAAGCTCGGTCATAAAGATCAAATGCAGGCGTCAATGAGAAGATGAAGGGCGGCTGTAATCCAAAGCAGCCATTCATGCACCACGCTCTGTCTCCTGTGAAGTGTACGGAAATGGGATCTGACCTGAGTGGAAAAAAAAGGACAATCAGGTTTGAACTTGAACTTGAGTTAAATTAAAAATGAGGACGGATAATGAGATGCTAATCATTGTCTTTTCATTCAGTGGCACTTGAGTGCAGTTTTCAGGGTCAATCCAGTCCCATCCCTGAAGGGTCGTAGAGAAACATTGTTTCATTGAGGAGGGTAAATTGGTACTTTTTTTTTTTTTTTTTTTTTACAAGC
>OOFC01049237.1:0-14346 GCA_900323345.1 Pseudochromis fuscus | reverse complement strand
GTCTCTAATGATTTACAGATGATCGGAAGCTCATCCACTGGTGAAGTCCAACCTCATACACATTGGGCAGTGACCTTAGGTTTAAGGGTCAGACCCGCCTCCTCACTCCTCCTTTCATATCCAAATTTGGTCACTTCTGGCTCCAAAGCACGAGTCCACTAACCAACGGGTGATGTAACGTTAGCTGCTTTCCACTGTATCCAGTCTATGCTCACTCCACAGTGAGTGTCTGTGATTCCACAGACTCCCACAGCTGCACTGCTGAGTGTCTGCAGCTGGAAGGAACCAAGTAGTCTAAACAGAGGGTGGGCCTGTGACTAACCTTCAGACTTAATTATTATAAACAGAGAGAAAAGGGCTTTTGGTTTCTATGTTTTGTTATTAAAGCAGTCTAGAACACTCACACATTTACTAAATCTATAGTTTCGTGCATGTTCTCCTCAAATATACAGAAGATACACAGCTTCTGCTGTCACTTGTAGTTTCTGCAGTTACCTTCTACATTTACATACTTATTATAAAGGTTTTGAAGGTGAATTATGTTTATTTTCATAAGAATATCTTTGCTTGCACTTATTTTTAGGCAAAAACGTAACCAAATAAAAGGGCTTCATTCTCAATTACAGTGACTTTGAGCACCATAGGTTTGAATATAGAGAAAGTGAATTTGCATCAAATTCCCCATTTTACACTTGGCAAAAATATGCATTGTAAATATTAGTAAAAAAAATAAATTTTGGGCTAATTGACATTTTCAGTTGAGTAGAACTGATGTAATGACTTGTGTTGCTGACTAATCAACAACAGTATATGAATGTGTCATTTTGACAGGAAGTTGTTACAGTCCAATCTATTTTTTGTCCGATGAATATGTCAGACATGTTCTTTTGTTAGCCTGACAGCAACTTGAATACTCAGCGACATGTGTGTGCATACATGTATACTGAGTGATCTTGTGTGTCATTTTTATTGGTGTGTTTATTGAATACAAGCTGGTATATGCTTCTGTCCGGTGTATATGAGCATGTGCCCTAATGCTCAAATGGGCGCATATGAAAAGATGTATTTAGATTTATTCTGCAGTCCTCTGCCTTCACTCTGAGGTGAGCTTGTATTTCATTCAGGCTGTTCAAATATTTCACTTCCCCCAGAATGAGGTATTGTGATTATGAAGGATTTTAAGGCGCACTGAATAAGAAGCAGTTAATTTGTCATTTTGCCAACATCTATATGGCATCGGCTGCTGGGGTGATGCCGTTTGAAAGTATATCTGCCCCAAGCTTTAATGTGGTTTTATTTTATGGGGGATTTGGCACATGGTGGAATTCATACTTGTTTCTGTGTCAGAAATTCTGCAGTCTGCAGCCAAAACCCTGAAAATGTAAATGTAGTTTGATAAAGTTTAAATACTGCAGTAGTTAATCTTTTTTTTTTGTCAATTTCATTATTCTTGGAGTAGATTTATGGTGCAATACATACACAGTGTGTGTGGTTTGCACATTTTGGATAATTGCAAATTTGACTGAAATATCTCAAAACCTATTGGGTGGATTACCAAAAATTACAACGCAATTTTCATGGTCCCAAGAAGATTAGGCTTATGCATTATGTTGATTAGGGAGCAACAATTAGTTGACATTTTCATTTATATAAAAATAGGCACAGACAAATTCAGTTTGGACTATTGGTGCAAGACTTGTTTATTTTTTAATCTTGGCTCAAAATTGCACAATAGCAGCAAATAATCAATGTAGCGGTGGCCGATGCTAAATACAGTAAAGAAAAGGATTACTTGTCTTTGTTTGGAAAAAACTGGCACAGTTTTTTTATTCATAGTTTATATCAATACTGAACACAGTGTCTGTCCTTGGAGAAGAAATGACACATTTTTTTATTGACTTTTTGTATCAGTAGCAGCTGATTTCAGCAGCAGAGTTGATTAAAAGATGTATTTTTGAAGGAAGGATCCATCTTTCTTGTCTGTAATATTAATTATCACATCATTTAAACAACTACAAGCTAAATAACAGACATTTAATAACTGTTTTTCATGATCCGATTGGTCAACTGATCGTTTCAATGTTCGATAATTCTTTCTGTTTATCTCTGATTATTATGCTGTCAACCACAGTACAGTGAGTTAATGTTCCTGACAACAGTGTGATGCATTCATGATAGACTGCATGTAACTACTGACCTGAAATCAGGGACAGCAAAGCTCTAATTCAGCTCTTGGCACTATCTAATCTCTGTGAAGCAGTTCATACAGTTCAGTCTGCCAGAGCTGGAGAAACACTCAGCACTCGCAGTGTTTCCTACAACAGTAAAGAGATGTCAATAAATGCTCCACATGGAGGGAAGGATCAATACTTAAGTACAGCACAGCAACTGCCCTGACAGCCCGTCTTCTCCCCACGATGTTGAATGCAGCAGTGAGGAAAATCAAAACATCAGCTGCTGGAACTACTGGCACACGTCAACTTCACAACCGTGTCTGTCATTTTGAAAACTTTGACGAATGACACATTTCTGTGGTCACGTTTTTCTTTTCCTGGCGTATTGGAAGAGCTGCAACTGTGCTGCTGATGTCTTTGCTGCAGCTGCCTGAAATCAAATTCTTCATGTTGAGAAATGCAGACAGCTTGCAAATGGCTTGTTTTGTGTGTTACAGCATTGACAGTGTCCTCGTCACCAGAGAAAAATTGAAAAGACACCCTGTAAAGACATGCATTAGACTCTTTCAAGGAGACATGTGCTTTAGTTTTAGACTTTTAGAACAAGACAAATTCAAGTAAAGTCACCAAAAAGAACAGGATCCATAAGGACAAAGGATTTCTGTAGACATTAGTTGAAATATCTTGTGTATAAAGTTTATTATATTTTTGTGTTCAGTCCTCAGGCTGACGCTTTAGTCCAGATTAAAATATTTCAACTTTTGGAAGGACTGTATTAAAATTTCATGGCCATGATATTCATGGTCCGATGAGGATGAACCCTAATCACTTTAGAGAAACTCACATCTGTCTCTTGAGGTTGACAGTTGTGGTTTTGATGCATCTCAGAAGATTTTAAACTGAAGACATTTCGTAAGTGCAAAGAACTCAGTTGCTTGAATGGCAACTTGAGGCTGGCTCCAAAAGTGAGTCAGTGCCATAGTCCTTATACAGAATGGACAAAGCCAACATGATGCCACCTGTTGGTTTGTGGACTCGCATTTTGAAGCCAGGAGTGTGGTACTTCAACATTGCCACGTTGGTTGTTGGGAGCCAGAAGTGACCATATTTGGATATGAAGAGAGGAGTGAGAAGACGGGTCAGACTTTTGAACCCGAGGACACTGCCCAGTGTGTTAAGTTCAACTCACTGACTGAATAACTAACTATAGCCCTAAGTATTAATCTCTTTGAAGACTAATATCAACTTAATGAAGAGATGGTTTTCAGATGGACCACCAGATCACTGAGAAGCAGAGCTGACTTTATGACATCAGACCTGACCTGACCTGAGGGAAAAATGTATTGTATTTCATGATTGAAAATGACGACTGTGGAATTGAAGTCAATTGGAGCCAGCCTCCAGTGGCCATCAGGGGTATTACACTTTTTTGCACTTCTGCACTGGCTTCAGTTTTGGTTAAAACTAGAAACCTTTAGAAATGATGATATATACATCTGTCTCAGCTGTACTTTGTGTTTAGTACCAGTTAGCAAGCTAGAATCGTGAACATGGTAAAATGTCAGCATCTTACTCTAATGTTGTTCAGCTGGTTATTTGGACAGAGGTGACAGTAGATGCCAAAATGTATGACTCTGCCTCCAAAGTTTGGGGTGTGGGTGTAGGTGATTGGGCAATCATAATGGGTGTTTTTAGCATCACTATGTTTTAATCAATCAATCAATGTACACACAAACACACACACACACAAATATATATTTATGTACTTAAATTGGTTGTTGTCTGTATATAGCATACACTGCCTCAGTCATGCAGCAGTGTTACTCACCTCTGTGGAAAGTTAAAGTGTGGGAAAAAGGAAGAGAAATCAGAAAAGATAAAGTCTGCACTCTGAGAGAGAACAACTGTTCAGAGGGGGGAGGACAACACCACTTCTTCATGATAGTTTAACTTATCGGGAAACTTTCAGTTTGTTTCCATGGATGATTGTGCCCGAAAATGACCTCAAACGTTAACTCGACCTTTGAGTTGTCAAGTCAAATATCTAATGACGTGGGCACGGGGGAAGTCCTCTTTCTGCACATTAAAACACCGCTACATCAACATATTTGCATTTTTGCAAGTGGAGGCAGCTGTACTGAAGGTACTCACTAAGTACCAGGTAAGTGCATACTTTTATTAAATATTGGACTGTAAGTAAGAGTTTGTGTAGAATCACTCTAATCTACTTTTTGGACTGCAGTTGTATTTAAAGTACAGCTATGCAGTATTTTTTGAGTTTTATAGATTCTACCTCAGTCTTTGCAAATATTTGAGGACAATGTATAAATTTAGCTGGATTTCAACTGATTGTTTAGTAACCAAAATAAAACTTACCAAGTACTCACAGAAGCAGTTGATAAGAGAATACTTATAAATAGCTATTTAAAAGCTGTGTACAAAACTTTGATAGTCCTAAGGACACATTTTGTTATGTCTACAACCGAAAACCAGTGTCTCGGTTGAATGAAAGTCTCCAACTGTCTCTGCTGTACAGGGAAAAACTGCAGCAACATATTCAGGATGGATACCATGGAAATTGATGATGACACATATATTAAAAAGAACCTCTTTCCTCAAGGTACAGTATCATCCTGATACACAGTACTACACACTAAAAATGATGGATGTTTGTTTAAACCCAGAAATGAGTAAATATTGGACTAACAGCATGTTAGCTTAATTTAACCCAGTAAGACAAGCTGTTTTTTACTTAACATTTACTTGTTTTCACTCAGTAATTTGTTGTTTTAAACCAGTATTTTGTTGTTTTCACTCAGTAATTTGTTGTTTTTACTAGCATTTTGATGTTTTTAACCAGTATTTAGTTGTTTTCATTCAGTAATTTGTGGTTTTAAACCAGCATTTCGACAATTTTACCTAACATTTCGTTGTTTTCACTCAGTGCTTTCTTGTTTTTTGTTAGTATTTTTGTTTTAGCCAGTATTTTATCCACTGGACAAAAACAACTTATCATTAACCCAACACGTAATTAGTCAAATACTTTCTGAGGTCTGTATTATAATGACTCAATAGTTTTTAGCGTGTACCATCAGTGTTGTAGCTGGTGGTTAGAAACCTCTTCCATTTAATAAATAATAATAACAGATTGCTCCAGGAAGCTTTGGAAATAGTTTTACACTTTTGACTTGATCAGATTCATGAGATTAAAGAGAACGTCTTGAACTTCACTGGAGTCTATTGTGAACTGTGGGACCTTTATATGTTCAGACACATCTCAGGAATAACAAGACCACAATTTGAAGCGGTACACCAAAGGATTTGAATATCCCTGTAAATGGGATACTTCAATTTTGGGGTTTTAATGCATTTGCAAACATTTTCTAAAAGATGCTGGATTTTGTGAATGATTGATTTTGTGTGAAATGTGTTTTATAACTTGGACAAGTGGCTGATTAACAGCACTTCCTCATTATGTAGGTGTAAAAGAAACAGGAGCCATGTGGCATTACATTTTCTTCAGAGCATGTAGTTGTAAACATGTTCCAGAGGTGACGCTTTATTGTGAAAGTAACTAATAGTGTTTTCAACAAAATAAAAGATCTCACCGTGTATCTGCTTGGAAAAAATGTCAAAATTCTTGACCTGAAGTTGTGACAGTGGATAAAAGGATGTGTTTTCTTACTTCAGTGGATCTACCCCGAAGAATCCAGCACCCCAGATGTTTCACTGTGTCTCTTGGGGTGCTATGTGCTGCCTTGTTGGCTGGTAACATCGGACAAATCATCTACTGTAAGTTATTTGTTTGCCGTCACTAAGAAACAGGAATGAATTTGTTTAGCCGCTGTCACTCGTCCAGCTGATGATAATCACACAAAGAAACCAAATTACAATCTTTACGTAACCAATAATCTCTGTAAATATTTTAAACACTTCTGGGAACTATTAATCTCTTTGCCATTTCACAGATGAGATAATCAGCCATTCTGCGTCAACGGATCCAACACAGGCCAATTACAACACTCTGATTCAGGAGAAGGAGCATCTCCAAACTGATAATGACATCCTGACAACAGAGAGAGACAGGCTGCAGAGCAGTGTTGATGCTTTAACTAGAGAGAAAACACAGTTACAGATCACAGTGCATAACCTGATTGAGGAAAAAGATGAGCTGCAGCAGAGCCAGCACTCCTTGACTGCTGAAAGAGAGGAGTTCAAAACCAGACTCAACAATGAGAAAAGTGAGAAGGAGCAGTTACAAGCAAGTTACGACTCCTTAAAACAAGATGGTGAGCGACTACAGAAAAGCTTTAATGACACGCGGAGGATTCTCGAGGTGTTACAGACCGATCACAACAGCCTGTTGGCGAGCAAAGACCAGTTACAGACCCAGTATAGATCCCTGCAACAGGAAAATGAGGATCTACATTCTGCTTATACTGCACTTGTTGCAAAGGATGATCAGTTACAGAGCAACTACTCTTCACTGAGGAGGGACAAAGAGGAGTTGCAAAGAAGCCACGATATCCTGAGTATAAGTATGAGTCATATTGAGGCCAGCTACAGTTCACTGTGGAGAGACAAGGACCAACTGCAAAGCAGGTTCAATGCTCTGAGGAGGGAAAAGGAGCAGATACAGGCCAACTACAGCAGTCTGACCACAGATAGAGAGGAGCTGCAGAGGAGTGTCGACATGATGACGCTTAAAGTGAGAGGTAAGGCCCACAGTGTTAATTGTGTGGCTCATTATCAAAGTCTTTGAAGCAGCTCTGTGATATTTTGTCCTCTCTGTGCAGGCATGCTCTGTCAGAAACACTGGACCAAGTTTGATGTGAGCTGCTATTTTGTGTCGACCGTGAGGAAAAACTGGACAGAAAGCAGACAAGCGTGCATCTCTGAGGGAGCAGATCTGATCATCATCGACAGCAGGGACGAACAGGTGAGAGACAAAGAGGCTGGTGACCACAGAGGAGTCCACAACCATGGCGGCAGCTGTGTGAGGCTCTGACAAAAGGATCAGCGAGCTGTCGTGCTCATATACTCCACAGCCTGTACAGAGAATGGAGGAAGCTAGTGTGATGTCACACATGGTTTGTGAACATGCAAAGTCTCTGTGTTCTCCTCGAAAATGGTGTTCAAGGTCTCACTGTAGGTATGTTATTGACAGTAAAGGCCTTTTTCCCACTGGTTTGAGGCATTTTGAAGCCAGAAGTTTTTCATTTTAATGTCGACATGTTGGTTGTTTGTAGCCAGAAGTGACCATATTTGGATATGAAGGGTGGAGTCAGGAGGCGGGTCTGACCTTTGAACCCAGGGACACTGCCCAGTGTGTCTGAAACTTGAGTTCAGGTCTGGTTTCACTACAGACTAATTCCTCTTTTTAAAGCCTAATATCTGTAGTTTTTTTTTTTTTTTGGAGCCAGCCTCTAGTGGCCGTCAGTGGTATTACACTTTTTTGCACCGCATTGGCTTCATTTTTGAGCCCCACTTGCTTTGTCCATTTCTGTAGACACGATATGAGTGACATTAATATTTGTGATGTTCATAAAAGTATAATTGGTGCAATGTTGTTGGAGACTTTACATTTATAGTGATGTTGTTTCCTGTGTGTGCTGCTCTCACAGGTGTTTGTTAATGGGCTGCTGGATGGCAGCTTCAACTACTGGATTGGTATCAGTGACAGTGTCAATGAGGGGACTTGGACATGGGTGGATGGGACTCCACTCACCACAGAGTGAGTCTACATGAGAGCTTTAACAAAAATAATCATCATGTCAATAATCATAATTATTATCAGTACATTTTCACAGACTCCTGAATTGAATGAAGTTTGATTCATAGTTTGAACCAAGCTCTGCAGCTCCACAGAATTACATTTAATCATTATTTCAACTGAATATTTTTTTATTGTATTTTGAATTATTTTATGTCTATGGGATGTTTTTAATTATAAACTGAAAAATAAGCAATGAATCATGACCAGAATTTATCCAAGACTACAAAATTAAACTAATTTGTTAATTAAATATTAAGGCACCAAAAAAATACTGTAAAATTCCAGAAAACTTTTCTTTACTACAGTACAGGTTGTACTTTAATTTTACATGAGATCTTGTGTAATTATTGATTTTAAATGCTTAATGAGGAATACTTAGATGTGTAAAAACAATCAAACATTATGTTTTTTCAAAATTTGTGTTATGAAAACGTTCATAAGAATACAAATAAATTAACAAACAAATTTATGTAGAAATATATGAAAACTTTTAACACTTTAATCTATTAAATAAAAAAAAATATTTGTCAAATTCTGATAAACTTGTTAATTATTAAAACATCTTTATATTACATTTGACATGCAAATTACTACCTACACAGATCTCTGCTAATCCTGTCTTGGTTTCTGTCTGACAGAAAACAATAGCAGTGTTGGTGTTAGTGCCTCAAATACATATTTAATTGTGATTTTACACAACTGCATCTCCAGAATCACCACTATACTAAAATGTGTTTTCTTGTTTTGAAGCATTTGAAAACATGAAGAGGTGGTGATGGGGGCGGTTTAAAAAAATCTCATAAATACACAGGGACTCTACATTGTACTATTTCTATGCAAATGAGAAACTGAGTCACAATCCCTTCAATCACAGATCAGGTCACAAACAGCAGGTCAGAATAAGACAGAAAAGAAAAGCTGAAGAAGAAGAACTGTTTGTGTTTGTGGTATCCTCAGGTACTGGCAGGCTGGGCAGCCCAACAACTACAACATGAACCAGGACTGTGGGGAGTATGTCCACAAACCCTCCGCGGACATGGGAGGGTGGAACGATGATGGCTGCTTCGCCGAACAGCTCTGGATTTGTGAGAAATAAGATGAAGCTGATGTGTTTGATCTGTGGTTGTAGTGTTCATCATCAGGGAAAAGCAAAACTCCAACACCAAAACAAACACTTCTGTTTATCCTGCTGATGGAGCCAAACCCTGACATGTTGAAAACCATGTCACTGATTCACTATAGTTTTCTATTTATTCCTCTTTGACTGAACTTTGCTGAGAACTACTGTTTGAGAAATATGTTTAGCCTTTAAAAAATAAGAGTATATATTGTTGGCCTGCTTTTACTGATTCACATATTTACATTGCTAGCTATAGCCCTGTACACACCTGGTTGTTTCATGTGTTTTGGGTAATCGGATCGCAAGTGGACAGCTGAGACTTATCTTTGTTTACACCTATATTTAACATGCACCTCTAAACCATCCTGCTGACCACTTGTGTTCAGAGTCACTGCAGTAACATCAGCACCGTAACTCACCAAAGAAAGTTAAGTTTTCTAAACAGTTAGCACAGTTCGTTAGCCCTCTAACACCTGAGCCTGCGAATTTCCACCTGGGGTTTTTTTTAATGTTTATTTTGATTTCAAATTAAAATTTAACAAGCAAAATCTAACAATCATGTGCAGTTGCAGTGTGTTTGTTCACTAAAACTCTAAAATCAAAATCCGTTTTTGTGTTGTTCTGCTATTTTTGCTTCACTTTTATTACACTCTTACAACATGTAGTTTATAGTAAATTGGCAACTTTACTATGAGAAGCGCTGGTGAAATTACTGTAATGACACCATATTCAGTGTAAAGTGCAACAGCTCAGCTCTCAGGAATTTCTCTGATTGCACAAACTGTGACATAATTACGGTAATGCAAAGACGCATGTGCAGAAGTAGCGCCGACGATACGCTCGGAGTTAAAGGGTCAACAGATTCCTGTACTGTACATGTACGAGCTACTTCAGCTGTTTCAATGTTTCAATGAACACAGAGCAAAACAAAGGAAACTGAACACAAGAAAAGCAGCAACTTTTCCTGTCGTGTCTTAATCAGGGGCACATCAGGATGCATGTGTTCACACTGCAAAAGATATGTGATTGATTGATTGATTGATTGATTGATTGATTGATTGATTGATGGATTTTATTCAGTAAATTCAAAGTTTCCTACATACAAAAGTACAAACATTAAGACTCAAGAAAATGAAAACACTTATTTCCATTGTGGCCCCTACAAACCACATGTGATCACATGAATCCCAGACCAGCATGTGGTTTGATCTCACTGTGTCTTGATGGTCGTTCACACTTATATTTAGCACTGATCACCTGAGACGCATCTGAAAACCAAGTGTGAACAGTATTTACAGCCACACAAGAACTATGAAAGTGTTGTTGGTTTTTCAGCTGAATTCCCATCAACATGTTTTTCACTATTATTTTGCTGTGAGACAAATCTTATCATGTTTTATATTTTGTAGCCTTCATGATTTTTGACAAGCACACTTTGATGAATGTTGACATTTTTTCAACAAGATCAATTCTTTGTTTTTCTATGACAGTCTTATACTCCACTGACTTCTGACATAGCTTCACATGGTTGTAAACTATTATTTGTGTAAATAATTAATATGCATGGAAATGATTGTGTATCATAATGTATGTGACAAAAAAAACTACATTTCCACACTGTATTAATTATTTATTCTTCTGCTACAGGAGTGATTATACAAATGTGGGTAAATCTGTTCCCTGGTACAAACTCATTTCACTCCACATATTTCTCCAAGGAAAAGCACTTTTTGTGTTTGGGGTGTGAGTGCAATTAGCTCTTATAGTCATATTAATTATTTATTGTGTGTGTACTTAAATGGAAACTGCTGCTACAGTTGGTTTACAGTAAGTTCACTATAAGAGCTGAAAGTTTTCTCACAGAACTGCAATAAAACTTCAATATAATGTGTTTTTCTGTGAAGGATAAAACAGAACTTGCACTCATACACCGACATGTTACAGCTGAGGTGGTTGGAGAGTGAGACAAAATAAACAAGAAAATGTTTTTTAAAGAATCTGATTGGTTAAAGTTTTTTTTTTTTTTTCTGCAAGTGATTTGTTTTATGGGTCAACATATGAGAAAATATTCCAGTTTAGCTCAGACTCTGACAACGTGTTAACCCCTCTGCTCGACCCTCCTTATGGATGCTGTTGCCAGGAAACATTTCTGTTCTCCTTTGACATCCACACACTTCCAGCACCTCAGGGCACATTGCACAAATATATATATAGAAAATCCTCACCCCAAAAGGCTTGAGTTTGCCTCTATTTTTGCATTGTGATACAAACAACACAACAATTTAATGATAATCTTGATGCATCGATGGTGTCGAATCACAACACAGAGAATTTAACCTTTCACAGTGGAAGGATCCTGACCGTCCATCAGCTCTTCATACTGGTGGTATGGGCCCGTCTGCACTGACATGGGTGGATAACTAACTAACATGTTACACTCTCTTGCAACAGAAAGGAAAACAACTGGAAACACCATGAGCACAGGACACCCACAACATGAGGAGATCTGTAGCATTGACCTTTAGGTGGTATTCAGACCTGGACTGTTTGGTCCACTTTAAACGGACCAGGGTTGGTTTCCCACACTGGTCCGGACTTTCCATGCAGGTGTGAATAGACACAATCGAACCCTGGTGCGAACCAAACAACCGGACCGAGACCCTGTTTTAAGGTGGTCTCGGTCCGCTTCCAAACGAACTCTGGTGCGGATCCTGGTCCTCTTGTGCAGGTCTGAATACAAACCAAGGTCCATCCGAACTAACTACAGGATACACGTGTCTTTTGGGCCTAACAAGCCACCGTAGCCAAGCATTGTGGGAAGAAATATACCGTCGTTGCTGCTGCTAACGCTAATGCTACATGCTACAAACAATGAGCCGTGGACAGACTTGGAGCAACGAGGAGACACTGTGCCTCTTGGATATTTGGGCAAATGCACACATAGTCCAACTACTTTAAAAGACACCCAAAAATGCGGTCGTTTTCAGCATGTTTAATGAGAACAATGCCGCGTCAAACTGAAAAAGCTGCTCTTGAAACTGAAAATTATTTTAAAGCTCTAATAAGAGCACAAATATACAGACCAAGAGAGCGGCACGCAGGACTTCCATGTTTACCTCCATTTCCGGGGGGTTATCTGTGTGCCGCCCTTTGTCAGTGCTGTCCAATGAGAGCACCGATCGTCACACATGTGGATGTGTTTACAGAATATAGTTCACTTGCAAAAAGTACAGTCTGAATAGGAACCGCACCAAACGAAAAAAATAAAGACCGCTTTTGGTCCGGACCAAACAAGTGGACCAAAGGACTTTTCTGGTCTGAATACAGCCTTAAATTCATAAGTTAAAAAGTATTAATTCAGAACAAAATTTACTTCTTTGATCCAATCACACTTTTTTCTTTTACACAGATTTTGACATTCACCAAGCTTTTCGAATTTAGGATTTGTTCTGGATCTACAAACCTCTTAATGTAGTCTGCATTTATTATAAAATAATACTTATATACCTTGCACTTCAGCACTTAACAAGGGATTGGGAATATGTGGTTTAAAAACATTTCATGAATCAGATGCTTAAGATGAAATTTAAGAAAAAACTAAGCAAGAATTTACTTGAGTGAAAACTTCGGAGTCCCCAACTTTCAAATACAGAAGTACAGGAAACTACTTTACTTGGAGACCTTTCTTTTTCCATTGATTTTTTTTAATGGTTTTAAATAGATATAGAAAGTTCAATTTTTAAGAAGGACTCTACAAAGGGAAGTTTAAACTGATTTAAAAAATAAAAAAAGAAGATAACTGTGGAGGTGTAGATTGAACAAATTATAACATAATCTCTAAAATCCCTAAGGGGTTAAATGAGTGCAACACAAAGTGAACTCAGGAAGCAGCAGTGGTAACTTTAACAGCCGTGCTCTTGCAGTGAATTGCATTATATCGAGGCGTAACTGTTACTGTCCACCCCCACATGTGGCCCTGCTGCAGCCTCAACACACGACAATGCACATTTACACACACTGACGCCAAATGCTGACAATGCTCTCCACAGCTACAGACTGCATGTTACATAACACAGCGTCAGGAGAAGACGTCTCAGAATCACTAACATGTGAGGGATATACAGCCCAGATGCATTTAGCGGGCAGAGACACCACGCTCTGGCATGCGGCTCCGTTTGGGTGTGGTGGCGGTCGCATTGAGTGCGGCTGCTCTTCAAGGGGGCATCTCAGCCATTAATTGGACTAAGCCTTTTCATTCCCCCCCCAGAGATGAGTCCAATCCAAACCGTCTGTGGTCGCGTGGTGAGATGGGGCTGACCCCCCCCCCCCTCTCTCCCCGGGACGTGGCTGAGTGGTGAGGTTACGCTTTGGGCTGCCTGACTAAAAATAAAAGATCAAGGAGGCTCTGCGAGACATGTTGGGCTGGTTTAGACTCACAGGCCTGAAGAAAAGGCTTTTTAAAAACACTTAAAAAGGGTGTTGCACATTAGCCCGATGACCTAATGTATTTTAAGTGGATGAGGGTTTTTGTGTTTTTTTTTTTTCAAATGAAAATCTGAATTAACCTCACTATGGTGCAAGGATGTATTTAGGTGTAATTGAAGCTGTTTGTCCCTGTGTAACTTTCCACTAATGCTCTTTTTCTGAGCTGTTTTTTTCAACATACACTAAGCTCTTGTGTTTTTGTTTATTCACTTCACATTTAAAAAAAAAGTTACATAATGTTAGTCATCACCTTTGTGAATACTTCAACCGCTTGTACAGTGTTGGTCGTTCTGTGCATTTGGATCAATGACTGAATTTTTTTAAAGTTGGTATTATTTATATTTTAATGTTTCCCTGCTGGACATGGCAAATGGAAATGAGCTACAAGCTAAATGTGATATAATAATATGAGATTGAGGATATCTGTTCATGGTTCCTGATCACTTGAACTCTTTTCTTACCCCTTTTACACCAAACAGGTTCCAGTGCTAGTTTGGGGCCAGTTCCTGACTTAGTGAGAACCGGCCCCAGCTGCTAAAACAGGGGCCACCTCTGGCCCCACTTCCTTGCTGTGCCAGACTTAGCCCCAGTTAAGCAGCGACTACGCCAGGAGCTGGGGGAGTGATGGTGGAAACACAGCTAGTGATAGTAGAAGAACAGAGTAATGAAAATACGGTTTTGGCTCTGGATCCCAGTGTAGACTTGTAAAACCAGGAACAGCACTTATATGCACACGATCAGCTCCTCCATTTAAACATTATTACAGTGAGGGTGCTGCTCCGTCATATAAT
>OOFC01049236.1:0-29952 GCA_900323345.1 Pseudochromis fuscus | reverse complement strand
GAGACAGTTTTAATGGCACAAGTGAATTTAGTGAATCTCCAGTTTTCCACACAGGTCACCAGATGCAGCTGCAGTAATTTATTCCCTTATGTTTGCACCATTTAAGCTCCAAGCAGGTGTGTTGTAAATATAGTGACAAAGTGAAAATGTGAAATGTGCCTGTGTTTGTTGGAACGTAGACTAACTGATAAATGACTTAAAGAAAAGAAGTGGAGTACGAAAAGAAGCAACAGTGTAAAAACTACACAATAGAGATGTTCAGTCTTTGAAAGAGAAATAAAAAAAACATACAACACTTCAATGCATGTGCAGCAGTGGCAGTATTAATATCCAAAGAGGTGCCTGCAGTACTAGTCATCAGCTCAACAGGCAATTGCGACACGTTTTCAGCTCGCGTCAACCTCATCTGTTAGCAAAAGGTTATCTGTCCCCCTGTTGAGCAAACAGAGTGACATGTGAGACTCTGTGAGCCTCTGCTAGGGCCCGGAGACGCTGGCATGTGGTCAAGTCAGTCAACCCGTTTCCATCAACGTGATAATCAATAGTGTCAGAGACGTCTCTTGTATCCTCTGCGCTCTCTGCTGTCGCACACAGTCGTCCTGACAGCCATATTGTTATGTGGCCGGCAGCGATGTCGACTGGTGGTCTAGCCAGTATCAGCTGGCTGCAGTAACAGGGAAAAGGTCACAAAATCACACCTGCCAGACATGGAACCTGTTATTTCCCCAACATGTCAGTCATGCACACATTATCTCACATGCATGCTGCAGTGAGCCTTCAAGGTAACACCTCTCCATAATCACTCTGTTGTTTTTGTGTGAGCTTCACTTCCTACCTGCGTTCAAAATGCATTCCCTGTTTTCTGAATCTTCTTGTGTGAATGTTCATGCTGACAGCTTAAATTTATCCCAGCAAGATGTTGATGAATGGTGTTCAACTTTAGAAGAGCCGTAATATCCCATGGATACACTGATTTATGATGTTTGTTGTATTCTCACAGTGTGCTGTGATGAAGTGCTGTAATTTACCTTTTGCTGTATTAACTTTCACTCAACCTGCCTCATCTACTTCAGTCTGCTTAGAGCTGGAATGACGTTCAACAAGCCCCACTGAGAGTGAGTGCAAGCCACTTTGTTGCTATGAGGTGTTTGTATGACATTGGAGAGTTTTTGGAGACATTTCATTCAAGTATTGGGAGCAGGATTTGCAACTAGTTTATTCTTTCTTTCAATAATTGCACCACTTTCATTCTTTTGGGTTTTGCTTTTTTTTAGTCAATAGACACATAAAAAGATTACCATATTTTCCGGACTATTGAGCACACATGTCTATAAGTCGCTATTGAATATATTCAAACAGTTTCATGTCGTCCACTCTGACCGGGTCTGATGTGACGACGCTAAATGTATCAGCGGCACAGGGCTTGGTAGCTCGTAAAAAGCCAACGAGAAACACTGGTGTTTAAGTTCAAAGCATCGGAAAAAAGTAGCGGCTTAAAGTCCGGAAAATACGGTACATTAATATGTCAGCTTATGAATAATGTTTGTTGCTACTAAGTGCAGTTGTAGATGTGTTGGAACCTCTTCACAGTAATACAGTTAACATGCTAATGCTAAGCAGGTGTAATGTGTCCACCATATGTAGCTCAGTGCATTGGTGCACTAACACCGCTAATCAACCACAAAGTACAGCCAAGGCAGGCAGGAATGGTAAATGTGGAAAGATTATTCATAAACCAAAGTACTGGACTGATCACAGTTAATTGAAAGGGAAATATGCAGGTGTGTACAAAGTTTTACAGCAACCAATAACTGTTAAGAACCACAAACGTGAAGGACATGATGGTGTTAAAGGAAAAACCAAGACATCAGCAAAGTGAGTCGACTTCATCCTCTGAGGACCATGTACATGTGGTTATGGTGCACCAATCGATTAATGTTCATCAGCCTCCGAGCTTCATCAAAACAAAAGAAAAAAAGAAAACAGAGCAATGCCAATGTCAGTTTTCTGGCTACAGGTTATTCTTTAAAACAGTTTCACAGTTTTACACTGGCAATTCTTTCTATGTGTTCACAGGCCAACAATGACTATATCACAAAATACAGAGTAATTAGAAAGCTGACTGAAAACACCATATGTTGTTGGGGGTTGTGGGTGATATGCACACAGATCAGTGGGGTTTCTGATCAGACTGGTAATAGGATCAAACTGTGTTTGAAACTTTCATCTTTCTGTCTTGGGTTTGTCCTTTTTGAAAATAATTATTTAAAAAGTGCAGATTTACTGCATCTCCCAGCAAACAATAATTACAAGTCTGACACATAGTGGTTATATTTTATTTAAACTGCAGTATCTTCCACATTAAGAATTAGACTTGATATGATGTAACACTGTGTCTGACGAGATGCATAATCCTTGTTTTTTGTACTGTGTGCTCATTTTTAATGCTTTCTAATCTGTCTTCTTATTGAAATTCATGTGAAAAGCCTAAAGCTAAAGACTCATGTCCAAAATACAGCAAAGACAGTTGAAGCTGTTGTGCCCCGTTTGTGAAGTTGTAAAAATGTCAAGAAAAAGAGATTTTTCAGTAGCATAAGAGAGCATGAGGAGCCTGTACATCATATTCAACAAACTAGAGAATAAGTTGCAGGCTGGATGATGATTGGTTGCTAGACAAGCTGCTATGTCTTAAAAACCTACCTGTATGTGTTACAGGCCCCGGTTGGTACAGTGACCGCATTGACAAAAAGAATGATCTGTGAAATATGTATGTAGAGTATGAGACAGGAAACACGTGAGCACTCTTATCTTTCACAGTATGTTAATTCCATCTGAAGCTCATTTATAATACACGTCAAAGTTTTCCATGTCCAGAACAACCAATTACATTGACGATGTGGTATTAGCTTGACAACCTAAACATTCTAAACTAACATTCAATGATTACAGAAACACTCGTTGAGTTACATCAAGAGTCATAAAATCTATAGGAATTTGTCTACATATGAGATAACTGCCGAACTGTTTTGGGCAAGTTACTTTAAATTAGTAACCTAGTTACAGTTACTAGTTACTACTTTCAAAAGTCACTCAGTTACTTTAAGTTACTCGCTACTTTCAAGGTAACTAGCTTTTTTTTTTTTTACTCTGGTTTGCTTACATGTAAAATCCTATCTTACCACAAGCACAATGCCCCATCCAGCGACCTGAACGATGGCAGTAGTTGTGTGAGTGCAAGTGAATGATGAAATGAATGAAAATAGATTAAAAATAATAATGTCGGTTTTCCTCTCATTTATTTTATCCTGCTGTTATAATTTATATCTATTGTTTCCAACCCTCTACAAATGCACACACATTATTTTGGGGTTGATGTGGCGTAGTGCTCAAGAAAACAACTGTAAAATTTGATCACTGTACCCAGTATCACTATGATGAAGCAGTATGTTGAAACTTTTGATAGGCATATTTATTGTAGCCATTGAAACAGGTGGAAAGTATGCTTTTGATGGTGCAAAAATTAAACTGTGCCTCAGACCATTTAGCAGCTGTAGGAATTAATAATAATGCAAAACTGATTCAATAGATTTTTTTCAACATAAACACAGTGAGGTTTATCTGTTCTTTGTAACCTTACCTGAAAACAGCTAAACTCCACCAACTGGAGACCTCATCTTCAGTAATGATGGGCAAACTTTAAAGTATTTTCAGCCTCACAAAGAGAAACTAATGTTAACTAGCAGCTAACAGCTAACGTTAACAGCAGCATCACCTGTGTTACCTTCAGGGTCTTTTTCAGCTAGCTTGGTAGATGTTTCTGAAGATGTTTCATCAGATAAGAATTGCTAGTCTTTGATGTGGATAGAGTTTTCGAACCTCCACATAGATTACAGGTCACCACAATATTACTCCTCTTGTCTTTTACCGTGAGAAAGGAAAAATAATGTGCATATTTCCACGAGAGAAATCCCGTGCCTGGACTGACGTCGACTGCTGCCATTGTTGTTTTCATTACTTCAATTGCACATCGCTGCGTTATGTGCCCCTCACGTCCACCACGGAAACTGTAGTCCTGAGTTATGCACGTGAAGTAACGAGTAATGAGCCTGTTTAAATCACAGTAATGATAAACGCGTTACTGATTTTGACAAAGTAATTAGTTACAGTACTCGTTACCGCAAAAGTAACGCAGTTACTGTAACGCGTTACTAAATAACACGTTAGTCCAAACACTGCTGCCTAATTTGTTAGTCACAGCTATCTTACACACATTTCAGGCGCGAGCTAACTATCGCGAGAATTGTGCTTAATATCGCGAGACATAACGTCGCAATTTGGCTCAACCGCCGCTACTTACAATCCTCAACAAAACCCACATTAAAAGTTACACAACTAATGAAAACTTAGCGACCGAACAACTCAGAAGCAATACAAAGCTTAAACCTTTCATTCACCGTTGCTTCAACCGGGCACTAACCTGTGAAATATGTATGTAGAGTATGAAAAAGGAAACACGCGAGCACTCCTATCTTTCACCAGTATGAGCGGAAGCAGGAAGTTAGTCCACACTACTGGGGAACTGGAAACACAGCGCCGAAGGTTCCTCTCCTCTACAATATGGTTTACACAGGACTACTTTTTCTTTTAAAGTACACACTAATTATTATGACAATAGCAAGTAACGTCTAAACAATTGCTTATGAAACAATATCAAATGTGGTCACCTCTTTTCTTTTAAGAGTACCACATGTGCATGTCTTAAACTTTACTGAAAGTGAGCACAGAGAAGATTTGCATACATGTAATGCTGTATAATAAGGGTAGAATATCCAAGCAGAGTGCAGACTGGTCAGATGAAGGTGATGATATACAACATTTTGTTACTGTCAAGAAATACAATGAATAGACCTAAAGAGTGCACAACTGTCACTGAGTACGATCTAACTTCATTACCCTGTCTGTCATATTTAGCTCATTAAATTTAATGAAATGTCCACAACCAACAAAACTGGATGTATCATCTGTGTATCCAAAGCCTGATCGCTTGTTCTTCCATGTCACAAACCCCCACTGCTGTCCAAAACCGAATAAAAATTCATCCGTTAGCTGCACCATTTCACTGCTTGTTCCTTCATTACAATAAACATGGAAACTGTTGTTTATTTTGAGCCAATCCCACACGCCTCATCTTGCTGCTGTAAATCCTGACTAAAGCACTAAAGCCACGACTGACAATAGCCCCTGACAAACAAGTCCTGTTTGACTAAAGTTTTCTAAAATCCAACTGTTTTAACTCTCCCAATAGTACAACACCTGACTTATTCTTTCAACCAGCTCTGTATCATATTTATTAGATCATGTCAGCAAGATATGTTTTATTTGTTTTGATACAGTACCTCAATTGTAAAGCGTGCAAAGCCTGCCATGGGTGTAGTCTGTGAGTCTTGCCAGCTTTCAGATTCATTAAAATTTAATATCTAACCCCTGACATTTAAAATACAAATAGTCTCACAAGACACAGACTGTGTTACACAACCTCTTAATGCAACATATTTAGTAAAAATGAACATGCTACACACAATTTTTTGTATTTGTTAGCAAAATCATCACTGTTTTTCAAGGACAATTACTCCCTCAAAGTAATGTGTCTATTATCAGAAAAAAAAATTGCATAATACGTCTGCTCTCTTTCCCTGGGGGTGCTTTCTGCAGCGTTCCAGTCTTTGTACAACTTGTAATTGTAAGTAAATATTTCTACACATCTTCCAGTCACTTTTTGGGGCCGATCCCGCTCAGGATTCCTCACACGAATGGTGTTATCAACATTTTTCCTGATGACTTCTCTCAGAGAAAGGAGAGATAAGGCTTCAATATTTCTCCTGTTTGTTAATCAGACCGAAGCAACCTCCTCCCCTCTCTCCTCCCCCTCAGAGGAAGTGAGAGGGGGAGACAGAGTCAATAGCATCTGTAGGTTGCTTCACTGTGGTGTTGCTAATTAGTTAATCCTGATGGTTGTCATTAATCTGCTACTGGCATCATTTACAGTCGGCATGCTGCATTGCTCCATGGCTGGGAAGTGAATGTGGGTTGAACCTCACACCCTACACTCTAAATGCAAATTTCCCAAAGGAAAGATATGCACTGAGCCACTGATCACATTTGTGTGGTGCTTGGCTTTTCTGTGTGGCTGTGAGGCTCATCGTATTTTCCTTTTTATCGTCATGCTGTATAGTGCGGCCAGAAAGTATTAGGATAGTGACACATTTTTCATTGTTTTGGCTCTGCACTCCAGCACTTTGGCTCTCAATTAAACAGTAACTATGAGGTTAAAGTGCTGAGTCCCCAGTTTTAATTTGAAAGTGTTTACATCCACATGAGATGAACCGTATATTTTATAAACTGAAGCCTAATTTTAGGGAAAGGAAAGTAATTGCTCATTAAAATAGAGACATAATATTTGGTGTTAAAATATTTTAGTCAGTGACCTTGTTCTGTCTGTGGCATAATGCCTCCATATTGAATACACATTGTAAAGAGCATGTACTACAAACTAATCTCTCTGTAAATATATGATAGAAGCGTAAATGTGCCATCAATGAAAATGCAATCATCTTTTTGTAGCCGTCCCACTATCATCAGTAATTTATGGTGATTTTCCTGACCCTTTACACAGACATTCACTCTCCCCATGAGATCAATGAGTTGCTTTTCTCAGGGTTTGATCTGTTATGGTGGAAGCAAACATGGGTAGGGAAGAGGTCCATGTGGCTGGATGAGTTATTAGAGTTTTATTTGACTTGTACAAGAGGCCACTGTTCATTTCATATCTCAAACCAAAAGTCAGTTTGACCATAACCATCTCATATCCCTTGTTTACAATGTGCCCAGATAGTCCAGCATGCTGAACAGGCGACCCACCGTAGGGTCAGGTCCCAGCCCAGACAAAATATGGAGTGTGGACTGGTGGCTGGTCCCTTGAGCAAGGCACCGACCCCCCCAACTGCTCTTGGTGCGCTGGATGAATGGCGCCACCCTCACCATATGCCCTCTCTACGTATGTTACGGGGCCCTATATGTGTGTGGATTGTTCAGACGGGTCCTGTGTGTGTAGGGTGAAAAATGACATTTCGTTGTGTGTGTTTGTACTGTGTGCAGCATGGACAATGACAAATAAAGATTGCTTCTTCTTCTTCTTCTTAATTACAACCAAAATTCTCATGTTTACCAAAGTCTAACTAAGTTGACATTTCCTGCCACTGGTGCAATTTCAATAAACACTCCAGTGGATCGTGAAAGTGTGTAGTAATCACACAAAGCACCTCAAGTGGTGGTGCAGGTTGGATAGCACTCCGGTGTATGTGTGCCAACTTATGTTCAATTTTGTAATTTTGCCCATTTAAACTCATGACATAACCTCCTGAGATGCATCTTCCTGATACCAGCACAATCCTTGGTGTTGATCATACTGTGAACCAAGGTGTAGACACAAGCACAGACCTGAATCCCCCATGGTCTACACCAGTAAAACAGCTTTTCTTGCCACAATCAAATTTTCCAAATAGGAATTGGTATCATAAAGTATCTATGGCAAAACTCCAAAAGATCCCTGTATGAATAATGTAAAGATTACAGCAGAAAAGTTAGCTCCATGTGGTGAAGTTTTAGTTTGTCTTTAAAACTTTCTGCTGCTGTTGTTTGTTCAGAGTCTTCTGCCGACCTTACTTCCCCTCCTGATATACTGTAGTACCCCTCACCATTCACGCCCTTAATTGCATCTGGTGCACACCATTAATTTCAATGGAAGTATTTGCTTGCTTGAAAATTAATGGTGCTCTGAAGGAATGCAGAATGCAATTGGGAGCCATCATGTGCACACAAACACCTAGAAAAAAACGATATTACAACTATTCTTAGAAGAGTAAAGCATTCTTGCTCACATGCCCACGGACAGTTACCAGTTACACAGTTGATCACCAAAATAACTCAAATGACCAGAATCCTGTGCAGCTTTAAGCACCTTGTATAACCTCTGTGCACTTTGTTACAGTAAATGCAGATTCATCCTGAGAAAACAAACCCTGCATGTTAAAATGTACTGAGAGTATTTTCAGTGCTGGTTACCACAGTTGTTTCCATCCATCCATCGTCTACACCCGCTTATCCAGTTGGGTCGTAGGGGGGCTGGAGCCTATCCCAGCTGCCAGTGGGCGAGAGGCGAGGTACACCCTGGACAGGTCGCCAGTCATGCTGGAAACACATGGAAGTTATTTTTCTGACTGCATCATATCTTGATGTGTGAACAACAGGAAGGCAAGCGAAGCAGATGGTGTGGTGACAATGCATCAACTGTCCAGAAAAGCTTTTCTCCACTATTCGAGTCAGTTCATTCAGTAAAACATATTTTGTAGTTTGGTCTATTTTCTAGAGAAGTGTATTCCTGCCACACCAGATTTTTTATTTATTTATTTATTTTTTAAAAAGTCCTAAGTTTCACATTCTAATGTAATACTACGTCGATATTTCCGTATCAGGTGATAAAATGAAGTGAGGAAACAGTTTTGGGAGGATGTATAAATTGAGGAAAATGTTGAAGAATAAGATCTACTTTATGCTTGGGTTGGGACCTGGCAAGTCTTTGATGTTGGTGAGGACATTGGATCCCATTGTCATGAGTTTATGGGTGTAGGAAGTTTGGCTGTCTGGAGTTTGCATCATGGGTTCATGTTACTATGGATACGAGCGAAACCATTTCCACTGCATGGAAGCCCTTCAAGCTTTAACCCGATGTACACTGAGGCTTAGTTACAGTTTCTATACCCCGTACTGAAATAACAAGTGATGGTCTTTTTCATTCTGAACTATTTCTTTGTAAGTAATATTCACCTTTGCTGTTACAACCTGCTTACTCATGGTCAGATTAGCCAACAACATAACAGTGTAGCTTTATTTATTTTTTACTCTCCTTGGTGGTTTTTACTTGTGTATAATTAGGGTAATTGACATACTCCATTTTTTTTTAAGTTAAGAGACTATTAAAGGTCTTTTAAAGAGGTGTCCAAGGTGACAGTCAGTACTTTGCCATGATCGCCACGGTCTCACTTCAGATGCTGTGTTGGGGAAGAATTGACGCAATAAAAATAAAAATTGGCAAAATCTGATGCCTCATAAAATGTGCACTGTGTATTTCTCTCCCCTTCATCAGATTACAAAGCAATGATTCGACTGCAGGAAGCAATAGTGCTGAAATATTTGCAGAAATTACAGGCAGACTTTGGCTTGGCATTGACAATTTGGTACCAGCTGGTGTAGACACAGTGTCTGTGTGGTGCGGACCTTGTCAGCACTGATGACAGTTAGGGCTGACAAGTTCCCAGAATCGGCCTAAAAGTTTCACAGCATCTGTGACTTGCTCTGTCTGTGGAGAATTTGTCATGGGTGATTGCTTTAGTAGCGGCATTAACAGACATCACTGCCCCCCCAACCCCCAGCCGCCCCCCTCCAATGGCACTATAAGCTTCCTTTGATGCAAATGTTCTCTGAGCACATGAAGGAAATCCATTTTCCCTCACAGAGACCCCATACTGACACATCTCGGAAAACTAGAAAGACTTGCTCTTCCCAGGAGAGGCTCGGTTCAGGAGGCAGAGGAGAATAGACAGGCATGACCTTCTTCCTCAGCACTGCTTTGCTGTAGCCTGGGGATCCTGTCAACATAAACTGTAACAAAGACATTGGTAGCTTCAATCCAACTTTGTATTTTTGTCACCACTCTGAAAAATATGCACATCAGTGGGAGGATACTGAAACTGTATTAAAAGTTGATTTGAGGCGATACTTAAATTTGTCAGAGAATTGATCTCAAAATGGAAACTGTAGCTGACAGGCTGAAGAGCTACCTTGAAAAACTATGGTGCATCTTATAAGCTAATATTGTCAAGCATTTAAGAAGAAGGCTCTAATGCATGGAAAAGCACTTGTCAGATTGGCTTTTAAAGCTAGTTTAAAGCAGAGAAATATTCCTTACAGCTGTGTTTGGTGAAAGATTTCTCTACTAATCACAGACATTAGATTCCTGTTTGTGTTTTCTACAATGAATACATAAATGTGAACTTTCATGTGTAAATTTAAACTGCATGAAAGCTAAAATAGTAACTACATTTTGAGTCATTTTTCCTTTTCTATTTACTAATACAACATCTATGGGAGTACAAGAATTTTTCATATTTTGAAACTGTACATCTGCCACAATAAATTTCCTCTAAGAAAAATAAACGGTCATTGTGTTATGATGATGCTAATTACCTGTCTTGCAAAGAGATAAGAAAATCAATATTGTTTTAATGCTAAATATGAAGCTGCAACATGCAAATGGTTAGCTTAGCTAAAAAAAAAAAATTTAAAAAAAAAAAAGCAATAGGAAAACAGCTGTTCTGGCTCTTTTCCACAGTAATAAAAACAGCATCTTTTTAAAATTTTTTAAATCAAATTAAAAAAAAGTAATAAAATCATAGAACAGGAAATACCGCCGATCACCACAAGATGCTGGCTCCAAAAAACTCTGATCTCAGCAAGAGGAAGATTTAGGGGTGTGACAAACCTAATTTGAGGTGGAGATCTGGTATTTCAATGAGACCAGCCCTGAACTCAAGTCTCATTGGACAGTGTCCCAGGGTTCAAGGGTCAGACCCGCCTCCTCAATCCTCCCTTCATGGTAAATGGTAAATGTACATTTATATGGTGCTTTCTTGACCTTAGCTCAGTACCAAAGTGCTTTACAAGGTAACTCATTCACCCATTCACACACATACTCACACACCAATGGCTACTGAGCTGCCATGCAAGGCCTTAGCCACCATTGGAAGCAACTTAGGGTTCAGTGTCTTGCCCAAGGACACTTCGACATGTGGACAGGAGGAGCTGGGGATTGAACCCACAATCTCATGATTCACAGGCGACCCACTCTACCACCTGAGCCCATTGTATCCAAATATGGTCACTTCTGGCTCCAAGAAACCAATATGGCAACATTTAAACACCAAACTCCGGGCTTTAAAACATGAATCCACAAACAAAGTCTTTGTTTTTTTAAGAAGCAAGAAATCAGCTGCTGACTGTAGCAGTATCACTCACCTCAGGTAACTCAGCGGGAAAATGAATAACTATATTTTATGTGTTTAAACATGTAACAAATGCAACGTCATACTTTCAGTCAATTATATTTCCTTGTGATGACAGCAACAACTTCAACAGGCTCATTACTGCTTTAATTTGAAGTTTTTTCTTTGTGACTTTTAAAATTTAGTTAACCACAAAAGTCTCCCCCTGTTCTCTACAGATAAAATAAAAAACATGAATTGGTAATTAAGGAATCTCAGACTGCTTTAATTTGTAATACTATTTTGAAAGAAGAGAAATCTGTAGCATGTAAATGAAAACATAATTGAGTTAATTCCTCCTGTGGGGGTTTGCGCATGTATAACAGTAATCTCTGACGTTATGTAAGCTGTTCAATCTGATTGTGTGGGTGAGGATAAGAGCTCCAGGCAGAGCTGCTTTAATTATCAGCTCCTAAGCATATATAAGGTGGATGGCACCACTCAGCCACCCTGCTGTGATCCCGCTGCAGCACCTGACAGGTCAGGGTGTCAACACTGTCCCCACACACTGTTTGAAGAGTGTGTGAATTTGTGCCAAAAAGAGAAAGTTTCCCATAACATTTGTTTTGTTTTTTTAAAGTGCTCAATCTGTAACTCAGCATTTTATTGTTAATGTTGTTGTGTGGTTTGTGGACCTCTCCTAATATATCCTTTTGCTCTGTAATAGCACTTTTATGAGTTGCTGACTTTCTAAAAAGCATCCCACACTGTCACATTTTCCTTTCCACAAAATGCTGTTTTTGAGGGGTGGTTGTATTGTTAGGATGTTGTTACTGTGATGGACACAGATGAGAGCTCTGCAACAAATCTGAAACTGTGAGTTTTGTAAGAGAAGTGACAGTAAACCTCTGAAGTTAGTATATAGCATTTTATTCATACACTATTAGCACCTGTTCTTTTGACTTATACCAGTGAATAATGTGAACATTGTAAACCATAATACTGTAAAGGCCTTTTCTACCACGCTTTATACTTTGAGTATTTTGTTGCTCACATAACGTGTTACCTTCATGCCACCTGTGGTGTCTACAGCTAAAACAAATTATACTCTCAGCATACATCAAAGATGCAGCTGCCAGCAGCAAGTAAACTCATGGCATTATTTCTAAAGACCAAACCTAAAATTATACACCACAGTCTGTCAAGTGGTGATGACACTGGGCATGATTGAGGTAGCACAATATGGTTTTGAAAAAGGACTTTTGTACAACAGGTTCATTACTAAAGATCTGTGTAGGAGTGTGCACCACTTGCCATTTTTTCTGTAGCAGTACAAAAGGATTGGTGACAAGCTAATCATTATTATTAAACATCAAAAAGCTCATTAATTGATTTGATTGCTTTAATTAACAGATTTGACTTGGATTATTTCAACAAACAAATGAAATTAAATTAAGTGATGCCTCTAAAGAAGCACAGTAAATTATCAGACGAGTGTAAAATTAATTGTATAAATCCTCTTTGGATTGACATTTTACAAATTTCTGTTGCAAATTAAAAAAAAGAGTCCCGCAGTCAAACTGACTTAAATCTAAACAGTGTTTCTTACTGGAGTCCATGGTGGGGGTTTTTATACACCCTGTCTCAAATTATTATGCAAATTGGATTTAAGTGTCATAAAGACTAATTTTACTAAACTTATGGATGGTATTGTCAGGACTCTGTGGATCACTGATATTAATCTCAGACACCTATGATAATTAGTTTGTCAGCTGTGCCCATTTTAAGGAAAACTACTTCAGAAAGCATCAAATGTATCATAATATTTTTCAGGTCGGAGGTTTCCAGCAATATGGGAAAGAAAAAGATCTTCCTGCTGCCAAAAAGCATCAAATTGGGCTATGCCTTGCACGAGGTATGAAAACATTTGATTTTTCACCAAAAAAAAGCAAGATCATCGTACTATGAAGAGATTTCCAGCTGATTCAGAGCACAGACGGGTTCGTCCAGATAAAGCTGTGATGAGGAAGGTTTCTGTCCCACAAATTCATCAGATTAAGACAACAAACGCTAAGATGCCATTTCAAAACAGGAAACAGGTATGTGAAGCTGCTGGTGCCTCTGGAGTCCCACCAATCTCAAGGTGTAGGATCCTCCAGAGGTTTGCAGTTGTCCGTAAACTTACTATGGGCCACCCCTAACCAACGCTGACAAGCAGAAACGGCTGCAGGGGCCCAGAAATACATGAAGACTCATTTTCAAACAGTCCTGTTTACTGATGGGTGCTGTGCAACCCTGGATGATCCAGATGGATGGTTGGTGGATGGTTGGTGGATGGACACCATGTCCCAACAAGGCTGCGACTTCAGCAAGGAGGGGGCGGAGTCGGGTTTTGGGCCAGAATCATGGGGGGAGGACAGGAAGGGCCCTTGAGGGTCCCTGAAGGTGTGAAAATGTCCTCAGCAAAGTACATAGAGTTTCTGACTGACCACTTTCTTGCATTGGTACAAAAACAAGAAACTCACAAGTTCAGTGGATGCAAGAATTGTGAAGGTGATATCAAAGAAGGGCTCCTATGTCCACATGTAACTCTGACTGTTCAGATGTCTTTGATTGAAATAGCTTTGATTTCAGTAAATATGGCTCCTAATGTTGTAAATTCAGCAAATGACCACTTTCAGGTTTTACAACCTATAAAATGTTTTGAAACTGTGACGTGCATTATAATGTGAGATGGTGCATTTTGAGTTTTTTATTTTAAAAAAAAACCTGTTATCAGTGGAATTTTTTTTCAATAAAATTTGAATTATACTCTACCAGTTGATGAGTAGAAAAATATACTAACTGTCATTTTCATTGACCATTTAGAAAAATCAGAGAAAAATATCACTTGCATAATAATTTGAGACGGGGTGTATATATATTACTACAGCACTCACAGATCACTCTGGGAAACCATGTGTCTGTTTTTGACATATGTGTGAGGTGGGCACATTCTCACCACATTCTCACCATAGTCCAAAAATACCAGTTTACGTGTGGGAAATTACATATGTTGTTTTCTCTTCTTGCGGTCTGTTGAAGTTTATGAGATTGCAAAGCGTTTTACAAGGATAAAATGAAAATAAAAGAATGTGGAAAAACAAAGAATAAGCACTGAACATGTTATATCTGAATTTCAAATGAGAGTGGGAGAAATATCTGCTTCACTTTGTCTTTTCCTCTGTTTTTCCTCTGCTGTCCAGGTGGATGAAAACATAACGCTCGTTGCATCATCTGTCGAACCAGTACATAGCTGCAGGATTTATGTGTTATGACTGAAATTAGTTCTTTATTTTCCAGCTGGTATTTAAAGCTATTAGGAACATTAGCTCATGCAGTCCATTATGCTAAATGACTGACAGCAGAGGATTGTACATTTTCCTGATGACAGTGAAAGACTTTCTGCCCGTTGGTTTCTCAGAATACAAGTTGTGATGTCAGCCTCTAATTTCCCAAGTGTTTCCTGCTGGATTTAGCAATCCCACTAATTTAAGCTTAAAAAAGGTTTAATAATAAATCTTTTTGTAACTACAGCAGTCGCTCAGTTAAAGTTTCATTTACATTTGATCTTCGATTTATTGCAAATAAAGCTCATGGCACATGCTACATGACACAATAGACAGAGATTTATAAACCACAAAAGCATGTTGTGATGTTTTTTTAAATACTTTTATGTAATGTATGCAAATAGACACACATCTGCATGTGCTGGAGCAAAATGCCTTTAGGTCCAAACAGCTGGTTATCTGGGTGTAGTTATAGATTTCCACATCCTTACCAATTCCAATCCCACATTTACGAGCATCAGAAACAACAAACATGTATTTTGGTGCTATTTTGGTCCAGTGCAAGAAAGAAACAAGATGATTTGGGATTTAACACTCCAGCCTTCCTGATCTTCGTTTTGTTTTGTTTTTTCTTCTTTTTTTTCTGTTTCAGCTCACTGGTTTTACTGTTGTCTAAAATGTGTGTAAACCACAACTTTGACTTAAAAAAAAAAACCAACTATTGTTTATTCAGACAACAAAAAGGTTTTCTCATTCTCAGTATAACTGCTCACAGTTCATAAAAGCGCCGCTGGGTGCCCTTGAGCTTCATCAGCAGTACCTTTGATTGCTCCACTGGTTTGAGGACAAGGGGATCACACAAATTAAATTCATTCATGTGGTAAGACAAAGGCTGACACCATTTCATTTCAGTGGGTCGCTAATGCCACCTTTCAGGACCCATGTTCCACTTCACAGTGCAGCCTGTACTCTGGGGATCCAAAGTCACCTCCTCTTCCAGGTTCTGCTGAACAAACATCTCCCCAGGTAGTCAGCAACACCTTGGAAATGTAATTAACCATCAAGACTGAATGTGAAATTACTTGTGAGATTTCTGCTGTCAGCTGTGTTGCATTAATGCAAATCCTGAAAGTGTGATATTAATTAGTTTTACACTACATCATCTATGGAAAAATCTAAGCATGATCTGGCCATGTCTCCCAAAAGATTAGTTTGTATGAATAGTTTTTCTCCAATATATTTTAGAGAAAATTTACAGATGCTGTATGGTTATGTTAATTTAACCTTGTGCTGAAAATGCACTAAACACACCAAAACATTACAGGACACATGCTTTGATTGACTCAGTAGGTAAAATAAATATGTTGCCAATAAAACATATAAAAGTTTCCAATTTGTGTTACTGAACAACAGCAACATTTAAGAACCCTGATGGACTGGGAATGAACTGCAGTTCTTCCAACTTATGTCTAATCAAGGACTTAAACTCTTTCTCATGACTTGTCTTTTCATCCGTCCAATGTCTCTTTAATCCAGTGCTTCTCAAATAGTGGGGCGTGTCCCAGGCGTGTGACCCTGGGGAACATACTTAATTTTGCTGTACTAGACTAAAGTGTAATTGCACATCCACAGTAGGTGGCAGTGGTGCTCAGAGTGTGCAAAGGGAGTATTAGCTCTATGGTTTTTTTTGCTCTGAGCATGTGCAAACATACACCTTTTTAACCAACCAAGAACCAGTGGTAGCTCAGTGCTGGTGCCTGACTTAGCACCAGTTCATTGTGTTTCCACTGCCGTGAGCACCGGCTCCAGCTGCTACAACTGTTGTTAAGCAGGCACCAACTCCTTGCTCCACCAGAGTTCAGTACTGACTAAGCAGCAACTACTTCAGGAGCTGAGGGAGCGACGGTGGAAACACACAGCTAGCAATAGTAGAAGAGTAGAGTAGTGAAAATAGCGTAGCCACTAACAGCTGGATGTTGTGGCTCTGGATCTCAGTGTAGACTTGAAAAACCAGGAACAGCACTTGTATGCACACGATGAGCTCCTCCAGTTAAGCATTATTACAGCAAGGGTGCGCTTGGCCTTTGATGGGATGATATCTATCGTGATTTCCCAAAACTGAATAAATACGGCACGCAGCAATGCAACACTGCTTTGTTGATTCAATCATGTTGTAACTAGAATATCCGCTGAAAATAGTAATTTATTCATGGACTGATAGTAACAGGGTAACAGTAGTTTGTTAACAGCGGCTAGCTTGCTAGCAGCCAGGTGTTGGCAAACCAGCTACGTACGCAGTGATGTACTGATGTTTTACGGTGATGAACTTGGCTCCTTGCCAAATTTTTTGTCCATTACAGACTAAAAAACAATGTTAATAAAGTTATTCTTTGTTGCAAGTTGATCTATATTTCTTTTTTTATCTTTTCCTTAATGTTAATAAGGATACAATGTTATGCAGAGGTGTACATATAAAAATTTTGATACAAATGATAGTATTTGTAGTCGCAGTGGAGAGTGGGGGGGAGCACAACATGTTTTCTTCTTCCTGGGAGGGTGTAACAGAAAATAATTGAAAAGCACTGCATTAATGAAAGTATAAAATGTCCCAAAAATGATGAAATACTTCTTGTGCCCATTAGGTTTTACAGCATTTTACAACAGAAAAATTCAGCTTACATCTTAGTGGACCAGTAACGATAGCCCATAAATGCAATACATATAGAATATCACATCATTTGTGTGAGTCAGCTGCCAACACTTTGTTTGGAGATTCAGGTGTGTTATTACCTTTGTGGCTAATGTAGCAGAGATGAAGAGCAGGCAGCAGAGGTCTTTATACCCCCAGATTTTTAAAAATCATTTTCAAACATCTTCAACATTTCTGCAGCTCCCACTGGATCCATGAAAAGAGTTTATACAACTTCTTGCACGCATGCAGAAGGACACCCCCAGTAGCTTTTTTAAGTAATATTTTGAAGCCAGGACTTTTGAATGCATTGTTTATTTTGTAGCATTTGGGTTTTTACTTTGATTAAGGATCTGAAAACTTCCCCCACCACTGCTCTTATCACTTAAAAAAACAAAAGCCAGTCTGTTGTCTGTGGAGACTGTTTTGCTCTCTCATTGCCACCACAATTATTCCAGAAAACTTGCCTTAGCTTTATGTTATGGCCTTTCTATTTGACACATACATATTTCATTATGACTCATTATTATACATTGTGATCGTTCAGCTCCTCCTCAGCCTCTGGGTTTAGGTCCAGAGCTGTGCCCTACATCATTTGTAATGGAGGTCCTCGACTGCAGTCTTGTTTTTTTCTGCTGTTTCACAAACTATTGCTCTCTCTTGGGCTTTTAGTTTTCTCTCCACTGCTTCCATCCTCTGCCTTATCAATGGGACGCAGCTGAAGTAAACATTGCGACTTGCATATAATTCTAAGGCAATCCCCACCAGCAGTGATAAGCTTAGCGAGCAGATGTAGCTCATGAGCTAACTTTTTGATTCACTTCACTGGAGGATACCTAACTGGATATGTCTTAGCAAAGCTTATGTCCACTCTGCAGCATTTATAATTCATGAAGTAAACACTTTTTTTTTTTGCACTTACTTATGCTCCATCATGTGAATGAGATCAAGCCAAACTCCTCATTTCAAAGAGTGAAAATGTGAGTGTAGCTCTGACACATTGTGGACAGGTAGAACATGAAGAGCTCCATCTTGTTGCAAAGCAAAGTAAAAGGTTTTTTATTATGGCTTAATATCTTTATTTTAGTAAAAAAAATAAGAAAAAAATTCACTGCAGGTGTGACAACATGATAAAAAATTTAGTTGCAAGCTCTTTCCCGGCTTTGTTGGAGTCATGTGAAATCAGAAACTCCACTAAAGACAATGAGCCGTGCTTTTCCTGCACTGCACACTCGAGAGGACATGCCGTTAGAGAGCACTCACATCAGCAGATGATACCATAATAGCATTGTAGGAGCATTTGTGCCACATTGATACATTGAACGAGGCATTAGACAGTAATTTATTTTTGTTTATTTGGATTTTGCAATTTTTTATTCATTGCTCCACAAGGAGACCATTTGGTGTCCATTGTCTCCTCAGTCTCATGTAACCATGTTTACAGGCACTCCAACAATTTAGCTGACAATAAAAAAAAAATACATAAGTATGATCTAATTTGGCAAAGAACAACACAGCGCTCACGATTATGCCCAGTGTCACATTTCAAAATACACAACAGAGCAACATTCCCTACAGATACTTCAGATCTGTGTCTAGGATGTTTTTTAGAAAATACTCAGCAAATGCCAAGCTCCAAAAACAACAATCTAATTTGCAGCTAGTCCGCAATGGTATCAAGATGTGTGAACATGATTATCTCCTTTAGAAAGTCATACTGAAGTTCAAGGGAGAACTTTTTGACAGCCATGCTCGCTGATGAAACACTGTGAGGAGAAGAAGCAGCAGGAGAGGAGTTAAAGTGGAAGGTGGAGGGTTGGAGAACATCATATTATTCATTTGGACAGACAACCACACTGGAAAGTATGTCTGTAGGATGTCATGTACCATTTCTGTTCTGTGAGTATTTTACATTGTAGCTGAATAAAATGTTCCTAAGCAGTCGACGGCTCACATAATCTGTGCTCTTACTGTGGCTCCTTTTTTTTAAACTTGCCACACAGTATTGATTTCTGGACTCAGGTATACTTAAAAAGTGAATAGGTCTGTAGCACTTACAAACAATTTCACAGTGTGTGATTATATAAATCTAGCTGATGGCAACTTGTGCTCAGCCCAAAATATGAAATAATACTTTTTTATTGAGTTGGAGTAAAGGTCAGACTCTTTGTTTTGTGTGTGTTTTATTTCTCCCACGTATATTTTTTTGGAAGCAGTGCGAGTTTAACCATGTGTGTTTGCCATCCCTGGCACAATCACACTGTTATCTCACCTCTTTTAACCATGTCACAGATTCCTCAGTGGAAAGGTCTCCATGAATCCAACAAGGCACTGATATTAAGAAACATGAAACACTGGGAGATGTAAGATTCTCATGTTCAGAATGAGATGGGTATAAATCATTCCCATTCCTATCAGCCTACTATAATTTCCAATAGATATTTGCACATACTGATGCATACTGATCCCGCTGTATGTAGCACACCTTGGGGGATTACTGGTAGTAATGAAAAATCTGCAGTTCCATTCAAGGGCCAGTCCCTGACAAAGGTTGGGTTTGTTTTCATGCTATTACCATTTTTATTATTATTTGTGTTCTTCTGTATCCATTATGTATTATTAAATTTTCCCATGTGTATGAAAGCTGTGTCGCGAAGCTGATTTGTTGTTGAGCAGGGAACCTCGACTGTCTCTGAACTCGTGATTGAATTCAAGATGGGCACTCAGAGCAAGTGGACTATAGCCTATAGAGGAGAAATGATTTGAAATAAAATATTTAGCATTCACTAGGCATAAAATCCATGTTACCCATAGCTACAGTGTGTGTGTGACTACACGCAGAGTGCCTGTAATGAGAATCACCCACCCTCACGAAACCACACTCTAATGTAAACGGAGAAGCATGTGCCGAGCTAAAGACTGAGGCAGCCTCACAGTCTGTGCTGAGGTCAAGCCTATTTAAAGAGCAGACAGCCTGACTCCTGCAGGAACCAGGCGGAGGAAATGACAGACTAACACAAAGAAGAAGAAAGAAGGACACACACTATAAGAAAAAGCAAAGGGAGAAGTTTGAGCTGAAATCCTGACAGCAGCACCAGACACTGAGAATTACCTATTTGTAGCATTATGTGTTCAGTATTGTCCACAATGTCTTTCTAACTACACACACACATATATGGGCGTAAGTACAGATGCGGTGAGAGTGTGTGCGTGTAGGATTGTGTGCATGTGAGTGTGAGTGTGTGTGTGTGTGTTAGTGAGAGAAAGATGGTGGAAAAATTGTAGTGAAGGCAAGGGAGTGTGAGTCAGAGTTTACACAGAGTTCAAACCAAAGAAAGTAATGATTCCCTCTCAGACAGCGGACTCCCGATACTTTACTTCCTTTATCTGCGTGTGTGTGTGTGTGTGTGTGTGTGTGTGTGTGTGTGTGAGAGAGAGAGAGAGACAGAGAGAGAGACAGAGAGAGAGTGAGTATTTCTGACTTTAGGAGGACTGTTTGAGTTTTAGTGTAAAGACATTTACATGGTGGGGACATTTGGACTGGTCCGATCTACTTCAAGCTACTATAACACTACACTACTGATACAGTGAAGCAGCAGATCTACATTTCAACAGGAGTAACTGTTTTAAAATATCTGTTCAAACACATGTATGCATACTCAATTACATCAAAACAAATGGTAGTACACGCTTGCCTTTTATTGATGTGATCAGTTTCTAACCTGTTATAAGCAGGAAAACTGCACCCACTTCCTTACATGTGAAACACACACTCCTATGAGCAATGTAATTATTTCTATATGGCTATAGAAATAATGTAATTGTTTTGTTTTTGTGACCTGAAGAAACAAGCTGTAAACAAAACTCTGACCAAACACAACATTATCATTGATTCAGACTCATATTTGTGTCCACCTGATGAATGGAGGTTCAATATTCACTCCCCTTATTAAAGCTCCTCTCAGTCTCCACAAAGCTCTGAGGGAAATGTCAGGCTCCCTAGAAACTCAGCTCTGCTATGTTGGCCTGTGAGTTATTTGTCTGTTGTTCAGTGCTGGGCGATCAGTATACACAGGGGTTTTTTAGAAACTTTTCACCAAAGACAGCTGCGTGCTGATATTTAAAAAAAATCTCGTTCATTACAGCAGTGAGAGCGAACAAACAGTGACGTCATCCGCCCAAAAACCAAAACAATAAGCTAATGTGTACCAGAAAGAACTAATAGAAAGTCCAGAGCGCCGTGATAATTGTCATGATGAATTCAACCCACGTGTTTTGCATCGATGTTTTGAATAAAAATTGGTTAAAGCAGCCTTTACTTTGGTGTCAGGCAGGAGGAAATGCATTACACTGATCTGGGTGTTCAAAAGCATAGAAACACACATTTGTAAGCGTGTGCAAATTTGTGTTAATGCACTGCTATGTTCACATTAAACAGAGCAAATCTGAAGTGTTGCCAGTGAAAAAGGCTCAGTGCTCCCTGCTGTTATTGGAACAAAAAAACTGCAATATTGTACCAAATTGCAAGCTTCACATTTGTATCTTTCCTAGATTCAGTCCATAATTTCAATACGGCATACCGAGTAGACAAACTGTCATCCTGCTATTAACTTTCACAATGACCAGTGAACAGTGTGTGACAGCTTAAGTGCTGTAAATGGTTTGAAAAAAAAGAAAAAGTGTATCCTTAAGGACAACTTGCATCTGGGAAAGATTGCAGTATTTGCACATAAGTCACTTTTTATATGTGATTTGATGTGTTTTTATTACTGTGGCACTGTGAGATCTTTCTGAGATATAAACTGCATTGCAAATAAAATATATAGTTATTATTATTCTTAATATTGAAACCCAGGGACCCATGTGTCATATTTATCAGTCTTTCAACTTGTGATATCACGTTACTAACAGCTTTTTTCTTCTTCTCCTTGCTTTTCAAGCTGTCTGAAAGTGGGAAAAACTTGATGAAAATTATGGTGTATTTAGAATTCCTCTGACATGCTACTTACCCTTCTGTGTAAACGCTAACTTGACACCTCTACTCACAGGCAAGAGCTGATGAAAGCAGAAATAAAACTGAGTTGGTGAGTAAAACACTCCATTTTAAGCAGCCTGCTGTGAAATGTGTTTATTTCACTTTTCATACAAATTAAAGTAACAAAATGACAATAAATTATACAAAAATCTAATAGATAGTTTTTCTCTTTTTAAATTTAAAACATATCTGATGTCCCAAGTCACATTTATGTTTAATTAGATCCTATGTTAGATAATATATCTGCTCTGTATTATATTGCATTTTGTATTTTTGGTGTCACTGTTCAATGCTGCATTTGTGTCATTTGCATTTGATTGTTTGTGTACTCAAGTGAGTTCTGTTTCTGTCCCTCACAGTATCGCAACAACAAAAAAACTAAACTGGCAGAATCCAACTGTACTGATGCTCTCTTGTAGATAGATAGATGATACTTTATTATTATGGGAGATCACTCAGGGAAATTGGGGGAAATGAAAAATTGTTGAAATGGCAAAATTATCTTAGAATTAAAATAATATTTGTCTATTATACCCCCTAAAAAAGAATTAACTTTGGACAAATACATGCTAAAACATAACCTTTGTTTATGTCCTAAAATTACATCAGTCTAAAGCATATTTACCTGCTCTATGTGATCTCTAAATGTTTTGATGTTTTTGCTTTTTAAACAGACTCCCGGTGTGAAACCTGCTTCAACAGGGTTGCTATTTGCGTCAGTCAACAAACTGAAATATCAATTAAAGGAAAAAGCCGCTTTTAGTCTGTGTTTACAACAAATGCTTTGGCTTGATTCATCTGAACCCTGAAGCATTTTATTCATTAAGTTTGGTTTATTTAGACATAAAAATAATGCCATCAAACTCAGCCGTGCACCCAATGACTGCACTTAGACCACCTGAAAACATGTTTTTCCAGAGGAGGCAATTGCAAATCAGACACACTGAATCATACCAAGTAAATACAGGAGGAAAAACTCTTACATAAATTTATTTGACCTTTTCATTGTGTCTGCTTCATATTGTGGGCATGTGAGACCACTATGAAAGGCATGAACACAGAGGAAAATGTACAGCTTGACTCACTCTCTCCCTTCACAACAATCCTTTTACAGAGACCTGTTTTGATTTTCCTTTGCTCCATCAGTCTGAATCAACATGAAATTAGCAGACAGCAAGTCCCCACATTTATTCAATGCAAGTGAGATTTTTATCCATTTCAAAGAATTAAATAATTTTCTTTTTAAATGTTACTACCAATGTCCTAATTTAGATGTAGACCTTTTCAGCATCACCATGTTAGAATTGTCATCATGAGCATTACTGCATACGGACTGTAGCATTCAGCTAAAAATGTACCGCTATATTTCAGTACAGGTTCATAATGCATGTAGCACAGTTCAACTTTTAAGGATTTACACTTGGCACATGGCAGCCTCCCTATAGATGTAACAGCTTAGACGCTGGTGTGGATTACTGGAAAGAGGAAGATAAATGAAACTTTCTCTGACTGGCTTCATGTTGTATTCCCTCTGAACTATCTCTACAGGCATCATTAAGGAGCAAACAAAAGCAGCCCATGCTGACCAATAAATTCTTGAAGTCCACAAGTGTTTTCTGTGTAGCTGATGTGGAGCTGCATTTCTGAGGAGGTATGCATCAGCAGCAATAGCTTCAGAAGCATGAATACACCATAATCCCTTAATGCAGAAGTTTCATTTGTTGCTAAAATGGGAACATTTATGTAATGTAAAATTAGCGTATTTAAAAAATGTTCTGGACACTGATGGTCTGATGGAGTTTCATTTATTCAGGTTATGAATTAATCATATTTGTTTCATAAATGATGAAGTTGATTTTCACTAAGTGAATAAGAGAAATGCTGCTTTATGTCTCTTTCACTCAAATACAGATACAATGACCCTTCAGCTTCCTGCTTCTGTCCATTAAAAGCTGTGCGGTTTAAACTCCAGTTTCTTTGTGGATTACTGCACACGACAGTGAATTATGCAGGAGCATGAAGCTACTGTGTTTGGCTACAAGCAGAGCTCACCCCCCTCTCTGTAAAGTATTACAGATAGCTATGGAAATGAATGCAAGGACATGGAGCTACACGGAGAGTCTTGTCGTCAGAGAAGCTTTTCTTACAAACACAGTTTGAGGCCTGGACAAGAAAAGCTGCAATAATCTCAGCATTCATTCCTCTCCATTTCTTCTCCTCCAGTCTCTGCATTACTTTGAATTCTCATTGCAGACTTTAGGTGGGGATCATTATGGCTCCTAATGGAGCTCTGTAATTAAAACAGAGGAATCAGTGCAATTATTGACACACTTTGTGTTATCTTTGTTGTTCAGATAAGGGTCTAATAGCGCTGAAATAAAAGCCTATTTATGTCCTTAACTGTCTGGCAGAAAATTCTCAAATCCTTGGACAAGCAATCTGTTTTTTCAGTGTCATTTCAGTGTCACAAGGTGGACAGGTTATTAAGTATAGACACAAAGTGAATAAATTAAATGTGCTGCATGTCTTTATTTTCAGCTCTAAAAAAAATTTTAAAAAATGAAGTAGCCTCAATAACGAGACGAGAAAGGGGCTTTGTTATTCCTGGGAGGGCTGGGAAGCAATCGAAAGACTTCTCCCCAGTGTGCATCAGCCTCTGCCTGAAGTCCCTGAGCTGCCACTGGAAGCAAAACAAAACACCCATTTACTGCAAACACACACACACACACACACACACAAATAGCAAGTAAATAGAGGTACAGTTTGTTTGGGATGAGGAAAACTTGTTAGACAAATTCATCTGATTCCTCTTTTTATCATGGCCACTGCATATGGCCCAACCTTCTTTTTTTTTATGTATTTCCTGAGCTCTGTGCTGGTGAAACCGCCCACGACAGATATACATACCTGATGAGCACAGCTGAGAATGTGCAGCTCGACTCACTGTCACAACAAACTGTGTGGCTCCAGGGAAGGGAACGGTAACATGTGAAGTATCCTAATAATACCAACACCATGCATTACTCAGAAAATTCAAGCCAACATTCATGATCCATTTCATACGGATTTACATATGGTAAAGACCTGTTTACTGTAAACATGTCTACATGCTTAAACAAACCATTATGGAAACCTCACATGGGCACAGAAACAGACAGTGATGGCGGCACTGGTGCCAACTTCTGTTAATATGCATTAACCTGTTAGTGGTATTATTTGCAGGGAGTAACTTTTGGTGCCAAAATAATGGTGATGACATAAAAACCACCTCACTAATGTCCAACCTACCAATTACAAATAATCACCAATGTTATGTTCCAAGCAGACACATCATAATCACAATAGTTTCTATTAAGTCTAGTTTTTGCACTGTTTATCATTCAAGACTGTGATTTCTTTTTTTCTCTCGTGCTGCTGCTTGGATACCTGAATTTCCTTATGGGGACAAATGAAGGTTCATTCATTCACCACTATCAGTAAAGTTATTTTTTGGATCATGATACAGCCAGCTTTATTACTAGTCCAACAGAGCGTCTGTTTCCTTTGTTTCAGTTCATGGTGACCCGTACCTTTCAGTAGTCCAGTATAATGGCCGTCTTGGACTGTGATGCTAAATGGTAAAAGGAGTACATTTATATAGCGCTTTCATGACCTAAGCTAGGTCCCAAGGCGCAACTCCCTCACCCATTCACACACACACTCACACGCATAATGGCTACTGAGCTGCCATGCAAGGTGCTAACCACCACTGGGAGCAACTTCAGTAACTTGCCGAAGGACATGTGGACAAGAGGAGCCGGGGATCGAACCCACAACCTTACAATTCACAGGCGACTCCCTCTACCCACCCTGTGATGCTTCGAGAGACACTGGTGTCACTCGGGGGCTCAACAGCTACTACATCCCACGGTGTAGGCATACTCACGGCTCCTTCTGGATTTGTGGTGATGTTCCTGGTTTTATTGGCAGTGGCACCAATGATCCACTTGTCCATCTGTAAAGTTTAACTCACTTAATACTGCTCAATTAAGGACTGTTAACATGCTGAATGCTAACTCAAGCTATCACCGCCTGGCTGACATAAACAGAGTTACAGCAGTGATGCCGAGCTGGATTCATGGGGTTCAACCTGTCAATCAATCTGTCCTCTGCCAACCACTGGAATGTTGATAACTATACTTTACAGTGATTGGTGGAGGGAGGGAGGGGCTGACCCACAGCCACTGGAAAAAATTTAAGATTTTAGGACAACCAGCACTTATTTAACAGTAATGACCACAGGGTTTCAAGATTGGTGGGTGATTGCCCCCATCTTTGACTTTGGTGGAGCATGAAACCCAGCACCTCGCCACACTTGGCCCCTATGGAGGTAGGTACATCCTGGTTAATATTGATACTGTAAATGTCTTAACTCTTTCATTTCTTTTTCTTGGTGGTGGAGGAAGGAATATTTTGTCTTACTCTAATATTTAAAAAAATAATTGGTTTTAAAAATAAATGTGAAAAAAAAAGATCACAGCAAAGTAACAAACAAGACAAGGAATAATGCCTTTACCCCCAAGTCATTTTGGCCTTGCTCCAGCCTCTGCCCCTCTTCAGAGCCTCCAGCTGCTTTCTGCTTCAATGTGTCCAGTAAAAACTGATGTTAGTAGACTGAATGGTCCCCCCCTGCAGGCAGAGAAGCACAGATCTGTAGATATGTTAGTCCAGAGCAACTCGCCCTCTGATGCCTGCTTAATATTTGACCCTGAGGTATGGCATCTTGGGGATTTGGACAAGTGGAAAAGAGCTGCTGTGTAGTGGAGGATGTTATGGGAAGGAGATCAGAGGACAGCTGACTGTTGACATCTTTTTTTCTTCTGTAGGAGGAAATGAAAGTAGTACAATGAAATTCAACCACCAATACCAGGATGCCGACTGTAATCAGGAACAAGGGAGTTTCAAACACCTGCTGTATCTGTTGACCTGCGTTGCTGGGGTTCAGGGCGTGTACTACGAGAAAATAATAGCTAGTTATGGGTTATTTTAAGATTATTTTCTGTGCTAAAATACATCTTAAAGAAAGTCAGTGGACTGATGAATACAAACTGTATTGCACACTGTACTACACACATTTAAACAGCAGATACCCTCATGTCAGAACTTTGCACCGTAATGTTAAAAGACACCACATGAAGCTTTCAGTATTGAGACTTCTGTTTGCACAGTAGACAACAAACAGCAGCTGGAAACCTGTTTTGTTTCTTAAGAAATGTAATTTGTAGTCACTATATCCACTGAGCCAGGATATTGAGTTTGATATATCTCAGTTTGCTATATCCACTGCAAAAAAGGGGACAACTGTGCAGCTGTCTCATTTTGATGTAAACTTTTATTTACTTTCACCTAAAAAAGACAGATTACTTTCACAAGTCTCTATTTCAGACCCGTGGGACTATGGGTGGCTGCCATCTGGTGTGAGCTTTATGACACCCCATCCTCATTTTAACTAACTAATCGTAATCACATGTTTAGTAAAAACTAGCCAGGAGAGTTAGTTTACTTTGACTGACAGTGCGGCTAGACGGTCTGCTGTGTGAGGCAGTGCATTAAATTACACCAGGAGGGATTATAATCCAAGTCTATGCTCATCATAAACACAACCAATCATTCCCATGTCTGCTGCAGAGTAAACATGCATAAGCAGCAGACAACACAAAGAATCTGGTTAAACTGAGCAGGGAGACTTTGCCAGGGAAAAATCCCAACAGAGTGCAGCAGAAAGAGAAATCCTGCTGCCAAAAATTTGTTGTGTCTGTGATCACTTGGACGACTTCCTCACAGAATGAAGTCCTCTATTTTTTTTTTTTTCTTTTTCGGTCAAAACAGCTGCTGAAAAACACTCCCAATCTGGGTAAGAAAAATCAGGGCTTTGCCATCATCCCAGAGCTTAGTCCAGTGGGTGTTGCATTACACAGCCCAAAGTGATTAAAAGCTAATGATGCAAAAAGCTTTATCACTGACCTGTGAGGATGCTGCTAATCTTGGAAAGGCTGAGCACTCCGAGTGGTTTACAGGTTGAAACAGGCAGCGTCAGACGGCACATGAATGTGGGTTAATTTTTGAGCTTTCTCAACTTTTGCCAGAATGTATAATTTTCTCATCATCGTTCTTGATCAACAGACAAAATCTCTCTCCTTTTTTTTTCTTTTTTTTGTAGCTCTTTCCAAGTGGGAAAGAGAAGAAACATTTGGTTATTAAAATGAGGATAAAGGTTCTTGCCCAGTACTGGAAATGATTAAATAAACCAAAGTGGTGAATTTGTAAACAAGGAGCTAAAACTCATTAAAAGGCAAATGGACCCGCAGACTGATATGGAAATTGTCACATTGTTTTGTTATTTGATACAGTGCTGTCATTAAAATATGCAGTATAGCCAGTTTACACCATTTATCAAGTACAAATGTCAAACTTTGAGATGCTCAAATGAAATGATTTACAGCTTTTGTCTTCTCTGATATGGCTTGGAAAACATAGACCTGGTTCCTAATTATGAAAAATACACTGTTGATGTTGGTTATATAAGGAATTTGACACCATACTGATGCCTATATGGTGATTCTGATGCTACTTCCTGCAGCCAGTTAGTTTACCAGGAAGTGGAGGAAACAGCCAGGCAGTTTTCTTACATGGTTACAAACACATTCAATTATGCACATGCTATGTCTGATTAGCAGAGACGGGTGTTGGAGTGGTACTGGTTTTTCAACTGTTCACTGCAGTTGTTTTTGAAACTTTTTATTTATAACACCTGATCCATGAGTCATGAAAAGACTCATGAGTTGCAGCCCTATTGAGAAGAATATAGCATATTGTTCAAAACATATCTTTGTTCACTAAACTATCAGGATGCGCAGCTCGCAACTCCCTCTGAACTTTTCTCCATTTTAGAGAAAAGAAACTGTGAGAAGGCTTTCTTGGTACAAAGGCAAAAACACTTCTGAGCAAGCTGTTTAGCAGTCATGGACTGGCACACAAAGCTGGGGGCAACGAGTGGGCACAGATTAGGGCCTTGGCAGGGCGCAACCTTTGTCTTGTTAATTTGACTAAGAGCGCTGACACGGCAAACTCCAATGAGTTCGGCGAGGTCTGGACACTGTGACCTTACTTCTCAAATTCAATGCAGAAGTGGAGAAAATATTACCGAATTTTCCGCAGTATAAGGCGCATCGGATTATAAGGCGCACCTTCAATGAATGGTTGATTTTAAAACTGTTTTCATATATAGGGCGCACCGCATTATAAGGATCGTATAGCATTAAAGAATAGAAACTACTGTAGTGGCTGGGGTTGTGTTATCATCCATCTAGGGGATGTCAACAAAACAGTCAGATAAGTCAGTCAGTCAAACTTTATTAATAGAAAACAAACCAACGTTCTGACAACTCCGTTCACTCCCAAAACAAGCTAGTACATTCACAATACAGTACCGTACGTACCGGTAGCTCTTACCGGTATTTGCGCCGCCTTCGTTGAAAACAATGTATTTCCAACTCCATTTGTCACAGTTCAAAGCTACATGAACAGCTGTTTTATTTTTTTCTCCGAGGTAACGTCAGTGACGTAGTATTATCTTTTACCAACAGCAAGGTACAACAGGTAGTGCAACTTTTTATCACGTAGTTAGTGCATCACAAACGTGGAGGGAACTTTTCCCTGATTCAGTAAACACGTAAAAGAAACAGTCTGATACCGCTACGGTAAATCAAACGTTAGTGCAATCACAATATACGCCCCCCTGACTACGGTAGCCAAAATTAACCA
>OOFC01049234.1:28833-48103 GCA_900323345.1 Pseudochromis fuscus | reverse complement strand
GAATTCTTTTTTTTTTTTTTTTTTTTTTACACATTACCCCTTTTCCACCGAACAAGAACGGGTGCTAGTTCCGGGCTGGTGCTAGTCCTGGTGGTTAGTTGGTTCAGATCCCATTTCTCCTATGAACCAGTTTGCTTTTCCACTGGCAAGGAGCCAAGTTGGGGCTGCGTTAACGTAAAAGGTCAGTACGTCGCTGCATAGGTAGCCGGTTCACAACAACTGGCCGCTAGCAAGCTAGCTGCTGTTAACAAACTACTGTTACCCTGTTACTATCAGTCCATGAGTCCATACTATCAGTTTTTTCTGCAGATATTCTAGTTACAACATGATTGAGTTAACAGTGGAAAAGGGGGAACTTTCAACCGCTTTTCCCGGTCCATTTCCTGTTGCCATGCGGCGTCACGTGACGTGTTAGATATGTAGCAGACAGGTCCTGGCAGATATCTAAAGTCTGTTTGCAGCCGTTGTGTAAAATGAGCGCATCTAGGAACCGATAAGCGGAACCGAAATTATACTTCTTTTATAGGTACCCGGTACTCACTAAATTAAATTCGGTTCCTACTTGGAACCGAATTTCGGTATTCAACCCTAGTGCAAACTCAAAAGGAACTGACTGCTACCTTGGATATACAATAGTCGCTAATGCATTGGACCAAAGTCAGATTATTGCATCTTTTTTCTATAAATTAGTCTAATCCATATTTTTCATGATTACACTTGTTAAGTGTGAAAGGGGTCATGTGTTTAGCTGTGCCTGTAATTTTATTGTTTTGGTTCACTCCCTGTGCTCTCAGAGTTGTTTCATTGAATCTCGTCTTGATTACTGCACCACACCGTACACTCCTTGTTCAGCATAAACAAAAACAAAACAAAACACATACTGTTTGCAAGCAGTTGGCAAAAAGTGGAGAATTCAGCAGCTAAAGAGACCAAATTAACAACAGAGCTAAAAGGAGAGAAAATATTCACTTGTTTAGATAAAGAGGTGACAAGATCAAATTAAAACATTAATGCTGCACTACATGCATGCATCACTTCCTGTGAATCCATTGTGTGTGGGAAGGCAATTTTAATCCTGTGCTGGAATGGCAGACTCTGCCAATAACAATAAAAATATATTGAACAGAGCTAATTACTCAGTGTAAATACATTGAGTGGTAATTGGAGTAAAATGCTCGCCATACAGTCTTAAAAATGGTGTTGAATAAAAAAAAAACCCGTAAGAATTATAATTAATGTCAGATTTTTAATGCAGGAGAAAACATCACGGTAACATGTTATAAATTCTACTCTTCTTCTTTCTTTCTCATTATTCGTACTTAATTTGTTCCCCATCCACATGCCCTTATATAACAGATCTATGGACTGACGCGCCTGCTCGAGTAAACTAGGTCATGCAGGTATCAGATTTGTTCTAGACGATTCAGACCGCCCAGTCTACAGACATGAAAGAAGACGACCAAGATTCAAATGGAGGCAGCCACAAAGGTGGGGCAAGTGCACAGGCACATACCTGCTGTGACTGAAAGAGCGCTCTTATCTGAGTCTTTAAAGTACAGATTTAGGGATGGGGGAGGGTGGGGGGATTATGTCATGCAGTCAGTGTCAACACTTTTAGTTGGCTGCTGTGTTTAAATGCCAAAAGGCGAGAACAGGGCCTTTATATCTAAATATTGCACAAAAGGAGAATGTAAAAGATTAAGTGATTTGTGTTTGATGGCTGTGACATATCTGTGGAGTCGGGGATCAGAGTTTGCAGGCGGTAATTGTTTAGGTTCGAGAAACTTTTCCAGCATGACTAACGTGTGTGTGTGAGTGAGAGACATCCCTATGCAGTTTTTTGAATAGTCATGTCAGTCGACAGGCGAGTTGTGTGCAAGGAAAATGCAAAATGGAGCAGTGGATTCCTAAAAAGATTTTTTTTTCTTTGCGTTGTTGTTTCTGTGGGTTTCGGGCCCCCGCTGCTCAGAATAACACACTGTATGCTTCTCTCTGAGGGAGATTTTTTTTTATTCTGAAATATTCTTCGGTTGAACATACCAGCATACTTGTGTTTCTCCCCAAAAGGTTGTAAAGGTTAACATTACGTCTCAGCACAACATTTGTCTCAAGCAGTGCCATACATTGTGCTGATGGAAGACTCTCCCCTCGTGCCACACTGGTATTTCCAGTCCTGGGGTTGACTGAATGGGGGAAGCTATTGTGCTCTAACTCCTCTCTGGCCCCGGGCCATACACATCCAGTCTGTCATCCATTGATATGCTTGGCTTGCCATTTTATAATTCATATTGAATGCTGCAAGTCCATGGTAGGGCGATCATGAATTATCAGCTAAACCATGGGAGAGTCACAGATGACTGGTCAATCTGTGTGGTGAGAACAAGCACAGAGGAAGGAAAAAAAATCTGATATACCAGTCTTGCATAGAAATTTTGCCCAACTGGAAGTAGTTCAAAAAATAAGGCAGGGGTTCATCATCTGGATTGAATGGACTTTACTGCAGATTGAGAGCCACATGCAGACAGATAAATTGTCATATTTCTTTGCTTTTTTTTTAGTTTAGTAATTTACTAATGCAGTATTTTGTCAGCATTTTGTGCCCCAATCCCTTCCCTGCAGCTTTTCAGTTACTGTACAGTGCACTGGATTTACTCCCGTATAACATTGCATTACAATATGCTGCTTTAATAATAACCAAGGATCTGGAAAGTTTTGAATCGTAAGAGAACATGAAATTGAAATGAGCCAGAGTCGCATGAATCTCCAGGATCAGGATTTCACTCAGAGGAAATGAAATACAATATCACTCTTGATGGGGTCATCCTAGATTTATTGCAACAGCGATTTCCTGAGTGCATTTTTTGGTAAAGCAAAAGCAGCAAAAAATGTTTCCATCCAATATGTGAGAGCAAACCCCCTCGTCTCCCTTCAGGAGAGAGACTGGCGCTTTATTGTGTGTTTAGACATGATTGTAAAAGTCGCTGTTATACGGCCAGCTGATGAACAAACACTTAATTTAATAGGCTAGGAGCTACAGTTTTCTGACAGTTTGATTTCATTTGCTAAGCATGCCTTAAATCTCACTTGCTCGCAGCATCTCGGAGCTGTTCATTTCACACCCCTTATGGTAACAAGTTGTATAAACATTGGACCAGATGCCTACCTCACTCTTTCCTTTCTTAAATGCTGTCTGCACATGTTTTTTTTTCTCCAGGCAGCCTAATTCAAATAATAGATGAGTCCGGCTTACAACCATAAAGTAGTTTGCCTCAGATTCTAAACTTTTGCATTTGCTCAGTGTAAGTCTTCGCTTCACAGGAGGGTTCAGCTGTCATAACAAAGTAATGCATTTAATCTTGAAAGGAAGCAGAAGGGGTTTAAATAAAATCAAGTCTGCACTATAGAAAGCTGTAGAGTTCTTTTCCCTTTCTTTGTATGCGAGGAAGTGTTTGGCAACAATATAAATCAGGTTTGGAGCCGGCACAAAAGTATTTACGGAGGCAACAAGAACCTGTCGGATTTCGGTGTGGTTCACTGTTCCTAATACTTCTGAATAGCTCGGAGGCATGTCACTACTAATTCATTGGAACAAATAGCACAAGAGCTAAACAAACATGCAAACACAAAAGCAGGCATATAACATTTAACACCAAAGGGACATTATGCTGAAGCAATCAAAGGAGGTTGATGTTCAGAATACCTGCAACAGTATTATGTTTTTTACTATTGTCACAAAAGCATTTTTTTTTTCTCCTTTAATCGTGGCATATATTTTATGAATTAATTTGTTAAGGAGAGCTTGATTATGTAGACACATAATGCGTACAAAGGAACACAAAAGCCATTTGAATAAAAAGCAGCTCACTGTTAGGAAAAGAAACAGGGAGGGTGGATACAATTATATTTACTCCATGTGATTTTTTTTTTTCCCCCAAGATGATGCATTTGTCTCTACCTGTCGTCCTCGTTCTGAGTCAGAAATGTCATAACAGCTCAGATCTCACATTTTTGTTCCTGCAGGTTGTGATTTACACAGTAAATGTTGGTGGTAAAACTAATGTTGACAGTGGGGAAAGGATGGCAATCAATAAAAGAAATTATTATGGATTTGGCAAATGTGCTTTTTCGTGGCTCAAGTGTGTGCTTCAGCGTGTGCACAGATTTTAAGATGTGTCTCTTGAAGTCAGCAGCAGCGGGACTGATGTGTAAATATGAGATGAAACTGGTTCCACTGGGGTTTGGCCACCACTGGTTTCCATTTCACTTGGTTTTGCATGGCGAACAGTCATATATGATGTGAATCAGCGTAATACTGTGCCGGGTCCCTAGCTTTCTGTGGCTGCCGGCTCGCTCTCACTACAGGCCATGAATGCGGCTCTGTTGCATTCACTGTATTAGTAATCTCCTCAGGCTAAGAGTCTGTGCCACAGAGCATGACCACACATTTTTTTTGTCTAGGAATTAAATGTCACCTCAGGGCGGGTCACCTGCAAACAAAAGGCCACCAGCCGATTTGCAGGTATAAACAGTCGAAGATAAGGAAGCCCTCTCCCGCCGTGCAGGAAATTGAATAAGTACGCAGCGAGAAAAAAGTCGGAGAACAGCGAAGCACAAAGGACGTTTTTGTTTGCTTCACGCTATCAGTATTGACCCCCTCTTGTAGCGTATATCCCCATTGAGTGTGCACGGCACAATGGCCTCATCGAAGATGAGGGGCAGGAAACTGTCTGTCATCAAGATCCCCCTATCTGTGCATCTCTTATCAGCGTTCCTGTTTTCTGCTCACATTGACCGGAATGCTGGTGGAAGGGAATGGGGCAAGGTCATCACGCTCAAGTCAATCAAAGTGGTCAGTGTTCCAGTGATAGCAGGGGGTTATTGCCGAGGAATGTGCTTTTTTCTCATTGACTTTCCTGGTAAATCTCAGAGAGGCTCCAAACACAGCTGTAGAAAAGCCCACAAAGGATTTCACTGTCGCCCTGTATAGTATTTATATGTAGAAAATACACAGAAACCATCATCATCGTCATTTAATTATTTTTTTTGATAGAAGAAGAAACCAAAACGCACCATATACCAGTGTGGTTTATATTATACCACTGAACATTATCACATGCAAGCAGATTAGCTTGTTTCTGGAAATGCTAGCTTGGCTGCCCTCATCACGCGACCTTTGCCTTGCGGATTGTAACGGTCTGTGGAGAGTATCGGCTTTATTTCCTGAAACTGGACACAAATGCAAGTGCACACGTGTGTGGCCAACATGTTTTTAAAATTACCTTGTCGGGGCGTGGATGTCCACTCGTGGTGCAGAGCGGGGCTGTGCAGGCAGGAAAAGGAGCTACAGTGCAGGATTATTATTAGCTAGAGTTCAGGATGTGTCCTGAAGACATTACTGATAAAAATCACACATTAATCTAAGCCAGCACAGACTCTGCCCTAATTGCATTAAAAGCTGCATTTTAATGTGCAGTCAAATGTGCGCTCGATGAAAAACTTATGTCAAAATAATAGAGGCAAAACCAAACCATACATGAAATCATTTTTAAGTTTTTGTTTTGCTCGGATGAAACATAGAAACATGATTTAATGATAAAACAGACTGCACTGCATCCCTTCATCTGCATATAAGCAACATCAGTCCATCCACTTCACCACAAGTGGATTTTCGGGGACAAACTGGACAAAGGAAGTGATGTGCGACAGTGCTGAAGACCATCTGCGTAAAGATAAAGTCTGTGTCTCTTATCAGAATTGTCTGTTCATTATCATCTCTGTTCCTCGTCATTGTCGTAGTCTCCGGCTCATTATTCATGTAATCCGTGTTCCAGCTGCAGCTCCTCCTGACACCCTGTCTGCGTGACGCACCGAGTAACCCTCCTGGGCTCGGCTCTGTGCAGGCAGGACCCGGGTGAAGGAGGTGCGGGGTCGATTAGGAGGGTTAAGATGCGGAGACTCTGCCCCATCAAACAAGAACAAAAACACGAGCATGTGATGTAGACAAACCCACATCCTCCTCCTTTTCTTCCTCGGCTTCATCCTCCTCTTTTCTCCTTTCGAGCCTCGCCCTCAGGGAGCCACCTGACTTATTCTGAGACGTTTTCTTGAGCGGAAAATCCAGCGGGGGTTTAAGTGAAGGGGTAAAATATGGGCTTTAAGGGGAGTTAAACATCACTCAGGGCAGATCAAACCTGTGAAACTACACCCATGCCGCATTTGGGAGAGTTGCTTTAACTCACCTCTTTCTGTGTGTTTCATCAACACCCCTAAAGAGATGCAACAATATGTTGGATATTGAACAAGCAATGAACTAATTCTGTCAAAGTGGCACTCTCCCGGGAGCATATAGGGATTTTTTTCATCTTCCAAGTCGAACAATTTTTTCTTTCAAAGGTTTAGCCTCTGTGACAGTTATTTGTATCTTTATAAAAAGGTTGTTTTCTCAATAGATTATACAAGGTGTCGAATTATGCTTTCCTTTAATCCGAGTGATGCGTCCATGGACCAAACAAAAGACGACATTTTGTCTAGTAACGTCTTGTTCGTTGAATTATTCCTGTCATGACTCATATCGAGCTCTGACCCTCTTTGCATTTAGAGGATTATATGTATTAGTAATGTAATGATGCTCCTCTCTTTCCTTGCTGGTTTTCTTTGATGTGCGCCCACAGGGTCAGGGATCATCCCACCAATCGACAGAAGAGAAAACTTTGATTTTCTTGGCCAAATTAAGACACAGTCATTATAGCCTCCACTTTCTGACTTTTTTTTCCTCGGTTCTTGCTCCCATGGGAGAAATTCTTCATCTGCAGTCTTCTGCAGCTGAGGCGGCTGTTCTGGAGAGCCAAAATAATCCACCGTGTCGACTCTGCATCACTTGTGGCAAAACCTAAACATTTTCTGTGTGTTGTGTAATCCCAGAGTGATTTCTGCAACATCAAAATAAAGCGGTCGGTGCATTTCAAGTATTTTGTGTACATCGAAGGGTTGTTTGATTCTTTGCATGTTTGATGGAAAAATTTTTGCAATTTTCGACTTCTCGTTATTCTGTCGGCTAACTTGGAGCTCGTCACTCAGTTGGAAAGATTCAGAAAACACAGCTCTGGCAAAACAATTTGTGGCGAGCAGTGCATGGCTCCTAAAGCTTTCCAAAAAAACCCTTTCTTTTACACAAATGTTTTCAAATGTTTGTATTTTAATCAGATGGAAACACAGAAAGTTGTGGCTAACATCTGGCTAAGCGAGGAAGCTTAGCTCTGAAAGAAGCAAATACATGTATTTTTTAATATGGGAATATTCACTTAAATAGTGTATAATAATAATTGGATTTATACAGTGCTTTTCTTGACACTCAAAGCGCTTTCCAGAGACCATTATTTAGTCATACCGGTGGTAGTAAGCTATGATAGCCACAGCTGCCCTGGGGCAGACTGACAAAGGCGTGGCCACCACCAAACCATTCATTCAACATTCATACGAGGCAAAGGTGGGTAAAGTGTCTACCGACAGCAACTGGGAGGAGCAGAATTCGAACCACCGACCCTTCGGTTGGTAGACGGCTGCTCTACCACTGAGCCACTGCCGTCCCATATATGCGTATATGTTAAATTCAGGATGCTTATGCAGCTTGTCTCATTATAGACTGTTTTGCATTTCTAAAATCTTTATAGTAAAGGTGGTGCGTGCAAAGATAGTGAAACCCAGTTGCCCCGATGGCTGCGATTATTAGAGGTTGAAAAATACCAGATTTTCCATTTAATATTTAGCTTCTCCTCAACGAGAGAGAAAATATTACATGCCTACATCTGGTGTGATAGGATCTAGCTTTCTCTAAATGGACCCACCTGAGGAGTTAAGAGGCAGCAGCGAGGTCTGTCATACTTAGCCTCAGCAATATGACAAATCCTGCTCCTTAAACCTCTCCAATGAGATGCACATCAACATGGAGTATGTGGTTCTCTTCGCCTTTTTTAAAGTCAAGAGAACATTTAGGAGACGAATTAGAAAAAAAACAGCAACGGCCGTGAATACAAATGATGGCTTTGGAATTTGAAGTGAATTCATGTATCATTAAAGAGAAAACGGATACGGCTCAGAGCGCTTCATCTAACCACAAATGGACTCGGTCCTATATTGCCAGTTTCTATTTTAGAATACTTATATCGGAATCAAGAGTGTCTGATAGCAGTTGTCTGGGAAAGGCGGGTGTAGCCGCGGGGTTTGTGGTCTTGTCTGACACTGTCTTTAGAAACAGTTCCCAGCAAGGTGGACCAGAGCGGGGACTAAAGTGTCATGGGAAATGGTGCCATATGTCCAACTTGATTTTCAGTGTTTCGCCGCATTTTGACAGTTGAAATGAAATCTGAGCTGTTGTGGCATAGTGAGGAGTTTTTGGGGTATTGTCTGTATTTGAAAAGCAGGTGTTACTTTGTAAATCCCAAATCTCCCTTCTCATATCCCACCTCTCTCCTCTGAGTCTCTCACATCTGATGGTGGTCATGTTCTGCATTTGTGAACATTTTAGGCAGCAGCACTGGATTTCTTACAAATTTGGGACTGTGGAAATAGATTTTTTTTTTGTCTTTGCACAGTGTAAGCTGAATTATTGTAACTTTGTACTTTGTCAGTTTAGAGGCATGTGCATAGACAGTGAAATGTACTTATGTTTTATTTAATACATAAAAGGTTTACCGCAGTGGTCTCTTGAATTTTGATTTTTTTTTTAAGCTCTTTTTTCTCTCCTTGGCCAGGATTCAGAAAGTTCCTCTGAACAGATTAGAAATACTTCAGTAAAGAACAAAGACACTGGGAAAAAGAGGCAAAACACTGATAAAGCTTTGTTCCTTAATATTGAAAAATCAAATATGTTTTTGATATTTTTTCTGTCCTACTTTATGAATTTCCATTGAAAATCGTTACTCCACCAGAGCAAAACATGCAGTATGACCACTCCATCACTCCGGATATTGGATTATGGAGGCATCTCCTGCTGCTGGGGGAAAAGCTTGACTCTTAAGATTTGCTCTTTCTTCCATAGATGTTGGCTACCAGTAGTATCAAGAATAAAACAACCTAAAAAGACAAACAATCTTGAAGTACTCCTGCTGTGACCACGGTGGGGGCACTCTTATTTGACTAAAGGCTACACCCTCCTTTATGCTGCAGAGAAAGCGTCCCTGTCAAACTGAAGCCCAGAACAATGGGGGCCAGCCTTGGGGAAACAGGGCCATTTGCATGCAGCTGTTTGCCGTTTCCAGGACCACAAAGGCCAATCAAAGGAACCTTAATGGAGGATGACAAGCGTCAACCAACGCCTTTGCTCTCTGTCTGTGCCAGGCCTCGCCGCCCTGTCTACCCTCCCAAAATGGCCCACTTTAAAAAAAAAAAAAAAAAAATCAAACATTCCTCCAGTTTTTTTGTTTGGAGCTTGAAGGGTTAAAGGTTGGTCACGACTGCACTCCTGAGAACTAACGCGCAGAGCAGCAAAGATGAACCTGAACATGTGTGATATGGTCTGCCGCTTGCAGTTGCCAAATGGCAATATCTCGACACCAAACCTCCATTATCTTTTCGTTTCATCTCCAGGGTTTTAAAAGCCACAGAGTGTAACTCTGTGGATGGTTTCAGATGCACCCATCTGAGCCACAGTGCCACTTCCAATTTCAAGGGTGTTGATAGAAAACAAAATATGTATTATGAGGGGGATTGTCGCTAGTGAATTATAGGCTGTCAACTGGAGAAGAAGGGAAAAAGTCCCAGAATGCAACACATTGAGAAGCGGTCCCGGCCCTTGCTTTGCTCTCTTGAGCTCAATAGACGGCTTAGCAGGCAGGTCAGGGGGAGGAATCTGAAAAGCTACTTTCCTCGCAGTCACTCACTGACCAGAATGCATGATAAGGCTTCATGTCAACAAGGCAGGAATGGGGATCACAGCCAATTATAGCTAAGTCAAAGTGGTTACCATGGCGATATTACTAGATGTCCTACATAAAGCATTATTCAATTCCCGGACTGATTTTGTAATTTAATGTTAATCTAAGGTACCGCAACAGCGTTCTCTGCACACACATACACAGGGTGGTTTGTGTTATGGATTTCTTCCTGCAGTTTTCTTGACACCGTTTTCCCTGCAGCTGGTGCCCTTCTGTCACAATCTTCAACTGCTGCAAAGTTGAACAGTCAAACAAAGCACAGAACGTGAGATGAAAAGCTTTTCATACCTCCCTAAGACATTGACATTTGTGCACACAAACAATCTTCCCCTCTTTCCAGAATCTCGCAAAACTTGTTTAAACCGTGAAAATCAACACAGAAGAATGCCGACATCCAGAAACCTTTGTTGTCGCAAGGTTTTTCCTTCTTAGTTGTGTTTAAATCCTAAGATCTTAAGCAACATCCAGTCAAGTCGACCAAAAATACTTTCCCTTGAATTCAGCTCTTTTGCCTTGTACCACACTGTGGAAAAAAAAACAATAAAAATCTCCCTTATATATATTTTAACTTTTTGGACAGTTTGTCATTACTTGGCCAATTACAAGTTGACAAGGCAGTCATTAATGAGACCGAGTCTATCCACAGTTTGGAGAAGAAGCAATTTGTTCTTTAGGCCGCCAGTACAGACTAGATACTCCCCCTAATTGATGTAGTGTTAGCCTATGACCAGAGAGATCTATACAGGCGAGGGAGGGAGGAGGAGGCCGGCAAGGCTGAGACCTAATCAATCGCCAGGCTTCTGTTGACAACAGCATGCCATAGTGGTCTGATGTATGGCCAGAGTCGCCAGTGGCCAGCCAGATGGCGTGTGCACATATGTGTCCACAAGGGTGTTTTAGCTGAAAGACGGTCTCGCCGCTCAGATTTTAAAACCCCATGAAATGCATTCTTTCTGTCTGTTCTCTGTCGCTGCCGTGATAAACCCGTCACTCCTTCCATGAGCAATGGCAGGCGGGACGATCATTAGTCTTTGCAGTAAAGCCGGCGACTTCTCTCTGTGTTTTATCATCCACTATTCTGGACAGGTTTTCTGAAAGGTTTGGGTAATTGTAGTGGTTATTGGAAAAGATGGAGTGACCCCACAGCCCTCCACTTATGGTTCAGCTACACTGACGTCTCCTAATGAGGTGATAAACAGTCCAGCTAAGCAGAATCTACTGGCCATTAGATAGATCATGGTATTATAATGAAATGTCTAGTGGCCGAAAGCCAGAGAATTTATACCATTAGTTTCATATTTTGTTCTCCTGCTACCGCCACTTTCTCCTAACACACAATGGCTTGAAGATTATATTCTCAATGGTGGATGTTTCACAGATGCTAGTCTTTTTTTTTCTGTTTGCCGGTGTGACATGTGCAGACTGACATAGAATATCATTATAACCGAGCCAGGCGCAGCACGCTGAAATGACTAGCAGGCATGTGGGTCGGGGGGTTTAAGGGTAGGAATTTCAAGCCGAAATCACTTCAGCTTTGAGCAGTTCAAACAATGCTAATTGCGTCAGGCCCTGACTGTCAAAAGTGTGAGGATAATTAGAGTGAGGGGGCAAAGTGAACCCGGGGTGGTAAGTGTTAGTACATGACAATGCTCGGGAGCCAATAGGAGCATGGAAAAGGTAACAGGCTGAAAGGAGGGCTAATTAGGAGAGAGCAGTGCAGAAAATACAAATGGTAGCTGCCCCCTCAGGGGCCCACCATTGCTGGAAACAACAGCGATTATTGACAGTTCATGCCGCGCTCAGCTTGCACTTCTTAAATGGAGCGCATTTTCATGTTCTACTTAGATTTTACCTAATTGTTTTCTCAGAATTGCAGACAGTTGCATTTTTTTTTTAGTTTGGCTCATTTTAACCCTACATAATGGATTTCTCTTTTCTTTCTTTCTTGTGTTTTTTCCTCTCTTTGCAAATCGTCATATCTGTAATTTCACTTTATTTGTGACATTACATTTTATTATATATAATAAAAGAAATACCCAGAAATATCCAATGTAACTTGCTGAAAGGAGGCGCAGATCTGAGGGAAATAGTTAATTTTCCCCCAAAGTAGAGCTATTTGGCTGCGCTCCCATCTGCTGTGTTCCATCTATAGATTTTTCCTCCTGTGTGGACTCCAGACTGTCCCCTGTTCGATCGTCAGCACTGTAAAATGGATTATATTACACTCCATTCTGCCGGGATTCTGCCTTTTTCTTTGCCTTTCTTTGCAGAGCAAGTAAAGCAAAAGAAACAAACGAGGGGGCTTGTACGACTGTAAAACAAACTATTCTCAGTCCAGATAGGTTTGGCTCTGTGGTGGATGTTCTCCATAGGTGGAGCCCTTCCTGATGCACTGTGGCCTTTGTATTTGCTCAAGAATTTATAAGGTTACCATTGGTCTCCACTGACTTAAGATTTGATGCCTCAGCCAACAGCCAAGACCACAGAGAGATGGAGAGATGAATTGTTTCGTCTTTCCCCATTCCTGTATCGCGTGTAATGGCCCGTCTGTTTAAAACTGCGGTAAACATTGGACTGCTGTTGCCTATTTATTTTCCGCCAGCGGATTTTTACTGCATGATGTGTGGTCTTATTGTATCGAAGCAGTGATCCTTTCAACACATTCATTTTTTTTAATGCGCTTTTAAAAGATTCGTCTCTCTTTCTGTGTCTCTCCCTTCATCAGGGTTCAAGGCCTTGCCTTTCGGGCTGGTCAGGAGAGAGCTCTCATGTGAAGGATATGCAATTGATCTCCGATGCCCGGGGAGTGATGTCATTATGATCGAGACGGCCAACTACGGCCGGACCGACGACAAGATCTGTGACGCTGACCCGTTCCAGATGGAGAACGTCAACTGCTACCTCCCCGATGCCTACAAGATTATATCACAAAGGTAAAACACTGGGGAGCGGAGGGATCTGATTTCACAAACATAACCGGGAGCTGGGGAGGAGAAGTATGGACCTATTTTTTTTCTCTGTGGGTAACATTTCTGCACACAAAAGAACTGTTTAAATATCACCCTGCTCGTGCAGCCACCTACATACCGGACAATTAATCGACATCTAACACCTTTTAAATTGAATTTATTCCCTCATTGACTGGATCATGTAGGTGGCATTTGAAATTTATAAAAACTGGGGCGCAGATTAATTCTTGACAGGCAGGAATTGACATCCGTGCGGCAGAGCTCTTCACACCAGCTGCGCGTTGTTACTTCGGTTTGAGTCATAATCAGCGTAGCTCAGAGAGACTGCAAGTCACATGAACACCCTCTTAATTCCCTATCTGGAACATTGGACTTGCTTTGTTCAAACACTTGTAGTGCATTGAAGTGGCTCTGCCGCAGGTAGTGAGCAATGCCCATCATCATGCCTTTTATCCTGGTTACCCTCTCCCAGGATTCTGCCTTGCTGTCAAACGACAGCACATTAACACTTCAGCTCAACTGCTGCTTACCCCTAGAGGTGTGTGTATTTTTAAAGGGCACCGGATGAACTATTCATAAATAGTAACCAGCACAGTTCATCTTTTAATGCACTGCTCTGTCATAACCTGCCCCCTCCCTTAAGCTAGCTTCTGAGCCTCATCGCCCACCATCTTACACCTCTGGGATTTTTTTCCCGTTTCGTTCTCTTCTGTATTTACTCCCATGAGATGCAGCACTACACAATAGTTTCTGGAATAGATCAAGTCAGCGCTGTCTTACTCCTGTCTTTCCAAATTTACACCACAGTCCCACTACAGTCATACAGTAACACGCTGCTGACAGTGTCCATGCCCCTCGGTTTCGCTGCAACCTGCTATATTGTGCTCCGTAGCTGTTGACAAGTCCGACTCTCACTTGCTGGAGCTGCACTTCAAACTTATCTCCATCGAAGATTCCCTGGAGGCTGTGTGCGAGCGAACGCTTTCAGAAGAGTCTGCGCCACAAGCCCTTAACCAGAATTATTCTAATGATTCAGATCAGAGGAAATGGGCTCCTGACCGTAATTAAGGTTGATGCGATAACCAGGGATGCTGAAGCAGTCACAGAGCTTTGGGAGACCCTGATCAGTCCTCCTTCAGTGCGGCAAACTAGAACAAGGATATTTAAACTGCGTCCCATTAGGACAGAACGCCGTGCCAATATCTTCAAGATTAACAAAAGGAAATAGCACCACAGACAGATAAACAAACATATTAAACAAGATTGGGGAGACAGAAACAGTGGGACGTCTGCTGCACAGAGTGGCAGTTTTGTTGGTTTGGAAATTGCGACAGAAAGTGTTCATCGGCATCTGTTTTTCATAACAAAAACAACCAGAGAGGAATCAGATGGCTTGATTTTCAGCGACGTCTACATCAAAGTGTTTTGTCAAGTAAAATGTTTGGTTGTTGACAAAAAAAGTGGCTGGATAAAAGATGCATGAAAGAAGTGATGGATGCGCAGGTTAGTGGGCTTGTTTAATATGCAGGTGGCCATTCCCTCAGAGATGTACTGTAAATGGACGATATGTCTGACATTTCTCTCTGCTGGCTGTCTTCAACCTCCACCTCTCTGTTTTCAAGTAGCACAGGTAGAAAACCTCTCTCACACACATACACACACACAAATCTATCTAAATACAAGTGTTTGCTGACTTCCATTTGCTTATTTCAATGGTCACCTATTCCCTGACCCAGTAAAACTGCGAACAGAATAAATCTTTTGCCTGGTCAAAGGTGCAGCTGTTTGATAGAAAGCAAACAGGATTCCAGCACTTCACTACCATGAGATTGTGCTCAGTGCAATAGGGATTACATGCAGCGATCGCAGCCACAATTTAAAACAGAGGAAGACTGTCAGAGTGCTTAGCAACAACATCTCGCTTTTCTCCAATGCAGGAGGATCTAAAAATTACTTTATAATAGACGCCACAGTGAATTCACCGAGGAAGGAGTTAAGAATAGTAATAGAAGTATTTAGATCCTTTTGTACTTATAATTGATTAAATTATAATGTGTACTGTGTGATTCAGTCTGACTTTACACTGCAAGGAGCAACTTAGATGTGAACAGCCGGATATTTTCATCTGGAGACGGTGGAGACCAAAATCAGAGCTAAAATGACAAATCTTAATGAGGTCTTAAGCGTCTGCTGTCGACTAGATGAGCAGCTCTTTGCGAACATGTACAACCATCAACTTTACACAGTCGCTTCAGATGTAATATATTTTTTGAAGAATAGGCTATTCCCTGTTCTTTTCCAGTGGATTGTTATCACTGATGTAGAGGTGAAGGTAATTATAATTACCGTATTTTCCGCACTATAAGGTGCACCTAAAAGCCTTTAATTTTCTCAAAAACCTTATAATCCGATGCGCCTTATATATGGATCAGTATTGGTTAATTATGGCTACCGTAGTCAGGGGGCGTCATGTATGAAGACCCCAAAATGGCATGAATGCACTAACTACGTGATAAAAAGTTGCACTACCTGTTGTACCTTGCTGTTGGTAAAAGATAATACGACGTCACTGATGTTACCTCGGGGAAAAAAATAAAACAGCTGTTCATGTAGCTTTAAACTGTGACAAATGGAGTTGGAAATACATTGTTTTCATTGAAGGCGGCACAAATACCGGTAAGAGCTACCAGTACATACGGTACCGTATTGTGAATGCACTAGCTTGTTTTGGGAGTGAATGGAGTTTAACGTTGGTTTGTTTTCTATTAATAAATTTTGACTGACTGACTTTAGTGCAGTTTCATAGATGGATGGATAATACAACTCCAGCCACTACAGTAGTTTCTATTCTATGCGCCTTATATATGAAAACAGTTTTAAAACAGGCCATTCATTGAAGGTGCGCCTTATAGTGCGGAAAATACAATATTGATTTACTGTTGTCTACTTCGCATCACCTGAAATGAACTTATTTTCTGTTAAATGTTCATCTGCAAATTGCAACCACAGCTGCCACCTGACTGTTAAAAAAACAAGAAATATACAAGTATCTTAAAAAATAAGTACAGGACTGGAGTAATTGTATTTTTTCTCCTCTGGGAGCTGTTGTCAGTCAGACTTATAAACTCTTAACACCAAAATAAATAGAATATCTCTGGGAGCATTTGAAGCGTTTCTGTCGCTCTCATCTGCTGTCAGTCAGTTCACATTTTGATGCAGTGACCCTTCTCTCTCTTAAGCATTCGCCACTGTGAAGCCACAGAAGCAGATCTCTTAAGTGCAGCTGCCACCGTATTGTCAATGATGTTTAAACCATCACTGATGCTGCTGATGCTGTTTGTTAACTCCATAATGGACTTTGCGCCTTTTTATTCATATATATTGTTTAATAATCCATTAGTTTCAAAAGAGGGTTGGTTTTTTTTTTAATGCATAACTGGATTGAGAGTGAAAAAGAAGCTTCTCCTCCTGGTTAATGTACATACATTTCCCTTTGTGTTCATTACATTACCATCCGGTGTAGTTAAAAGTGCATGGTCATGGGGTTTTGTGTCGTGCAGCCCGATCCCATTCTGCAGTGACAGAAAGCCTCTTAAATGTCTAATGGTTCTTTTTACAATGTTGAAATGTATGTTCAACTTGCATCTCTGCTACTGACCTTCTCAAATATTTGAATGTCCTATTTTGGTGCCAGTTTCTTTCTTGTCTGCCTCTGTTACTGCTGACTTTATTCTCAATCCCTCGGCCTCAAGAGAGCTTGATTGAAGTGGAGCCAATTTCACCCTATACAGTATTTACACAAACTCTGCTGTGCTCCCTCCTCCTCCCTCCTCTCCCTCTTTGCTTGGACTTTCTTAGCACTCCGAAACATCTGCTAACACACACACACTCACACACACACACACAAGCTATCTTTGCAATTCACACGTCAGGCTGTTAATTCACTGAGGGACACCATTTCATACTGGAAGGCAAATAACCTCTGATAGAAATGACACATTCACGTCTTGTTTGTTGCGTACGCGCCGAGGAGCCGCTTCGATTCACTAGAGGCCGCCCATTCCAGTCCACCGCATGTCACCGCCACCTGTCGTGTGTGTTTTAATGAACGTCTTCTCTTTCAATAGCGGTATGAAGACACTAATTCCTCACATGCCTATAGCTCTTCTCTCACTCTGTCATTCATCGCATCACATTCATTTACTCTTCCTTAATGTTTTCATTCCTCTCTCTGTTTGCCAAGGTTTAAAGTAGAATTCATATGTGACAGTCCTGCCTGGCGGGGATTTCATCAATTTCAATGTAGCTGTAACGATGAACTTTCCCCCACCCTCCTCCTCCTCCTCCTCTCTGTGTTATTAATGTTGTCTTTGCGGAGTACTCTTGCTGTGGGTAGTCATGATGAAATCTCTGGTCAATCTTTTTTTTTTCTAGGTGCAACAACCGTACGCAGTGTGTGGTTGTCACTGGCTCTGATGTCTTTCCTGATCCATGCCCTGGCACCTACAAGTACTTAGAGGTCCAGTATGAGTGTGTTCCCTATAGTAAGTATCGCCATCCAAATCTCATACTGCAATCTTACTGTGTGCTACTGAAAGTGTGTGATGTGACTACGGTCTCTCCTCGATTGCAAGTGTTTTGCAGTTTGTCTTACAGATGATGCTTCGACTCATGGATTGTAGCATTAATGATGTTGAGTTATATTGAACTATAAAGTGTTTCATTAATTTAAAGCTTCAGTTCACCTCAATTATGGAAAAAAAACCACATTTTCATAATTACCTCCAGTTGAATCCAGCCGTAGCTATACTGGTTTAACCCATTTAAGTTTTTAGGGATGGGTTCTGATACCTGGATTGATCAAGCACCACACAATTGAATCATTTTTCCTCCTTGTTTTTATTTAGACAACATCAGAGTAACATACTTCTCCATTTTAATCAACGCTGCCTGTCACTGTTGCCAGTTAACATGCCAAATATGACTAGTGGAAGATTAGCTTCAACTCATTAATGTTGAACCTCTAACAGCAAAATTAATTTTTTTGGCCGGTGCCAGATTAATGTGCTTTCAATGACTGTGGAAGTGGACTGTGAGTTTTTGTAATTCAACAAGATAAACTTTTTTTCAAACGATTAAAGTTTCTGACGCCACCAACATAAATAGTCAAGTCTGTTTTTTTAATTTAATTTACAAATAGATACAAATCTTTCAGTTTTCGTTGTTTATAATTTTAACTAAAGCAAAAACAAATTGGAGTCTAACTCTACAAGTGGATTTGAATCTGTTGAACCTCCATCCCTGCTTATCTGCCTCAACAGCAGTAAATGTATTTGTGGTTTGTAGTTTGTGGTCTTGTTTTTTTTGACCTACAGTTTTTATTGGAGCCACTTTCTGCTGAACAAACATCTTTAAAATGTTGTTTAATTGTGTCGTTATCTCACAGGTTCATATCTTCACACAAATAAAACCAAAACTTTCTGGATGACAAGATACAAACGAGAGAGAAAATGTGTTTTTGTACTTTTTATGAACTGACTGATTTTTTAAATGTGCTCTCTTTCACTGAGATATTGTAAATAATGAGCCACACTGGTTTTACAGCAGGACGGTGCATTCACAAATTTTCCTTGGAAACATATTACAGAGGATATTAGTGTAAGTCAGAGTAAAAATCCCAAAATTCTGTTCTCAGATTAAACCAAAGTCCTGTGCTCAGTCATAGATCATCTCTAGTCTTCCAAAATGAAAGTGGTTTAATTGATTTTGTACTGAAGAGATGGTTAAATCCAACACAATTTTGTACTGTCTCTGGTATCTGATTTGAGTTAATCTACCTTTTAGAGTAGTTTATAAGCAGCTCTTGGCTCCGTCCCTGCCTGTGAAAGTACTTAGTATTTAAATTGATGAAATGTAAACATTTTCAGAAATATTCACTCTTTTTTTCTTCTTCTTTCAAACAGACCTCCCTTTCACCTCCTGCCCCGCTCCTTCCTGACTAACCTCTTTGCTCTCATTTTTTTTAACTTACAATCTTTCACATTGTCTCCCTCCGCCCACTATACGCAGCTTCAAGTAAAGAACCTCCATATTAGGCCGACTATCCATCAGTCATCTCATGTGCTGTTGCTCTCTTTGGCTCATTTGAGAGTTTGGTCTGTAACATTAGCACCGTGTCATGTTTTACGTGTGTGGGCGAGCAAGTTTGGAATCAAGTTTTGATTTGTGTTTATAAAGTTTGAACAAATTCCACCCTCAGTCAATACATGCCAAAAATAATTTCTGTGCTGTTTCTCTAAGAATGTTATCCATCTAAGTATGAGCAGGACTTGGAGATTTTTTTTTTTTTTTTTTTTTTTCTCCGCCACT
>OOFC01049234.1:3960-28723 GCA_900323345.1 Pseudochromis fuscus | reverse complement strand
TACTTCAGCTCTTCCTTTCCAAGCAGCCCTGCAGTTCATCTCATGGTCATGCCCTCCAACTAATTCTTCTCTTTGTACCTGGTAGTTGACTCATGATAACCTTTCTCTCCCTTTTGCACTCTTTTTTGCTTTCTTTTCCAATGCCTGAAATAGAAGTGGAACAAAAAGGTAAATGAGTGGTCTGGTCTTTCCCTCCCCCTCCTTCGGCTCCTTGTTCTGTGGTGTTGAGTACAGCTCCCCTCACGTCTTCCCCTCCCCTCCTGATTGCCTCTCCTGTCAAATGCTAAACCCCATAGGAGGATTGTTTGCACCCATGGAGTCCAAATGATTTTCAGAACACAATTTCAGATGACATCCACGGTCATCAGATGTAGTTTTTCCTCGCAATGTGAAAGAAAACACCAACTGTTCGGTGTCGATTTGTTCCAGGGACTCTTGCTTAGCACTGTGTTAACCCTTGAAGAATGACTAGTTGTGTATATATTCTTATTTGGCTCAGTCTTAGTTTGCTTGGCGATACTTCTGCTGCACCCATAGCACGTGACGTGAAATAGCAGTGATGGCTGAGTGAGATTGGCACAGATCGAAAAAAAAAAAAAGTTTGAACGATAACAAGAATTCACTGTGTCCTCTTTTTTTTTTAATCCAAAACCAATTAATTTAAAACCATCTAAATGGGAATCTTGCCATGGCCTCCCTCACCCATCAGTGGTTACTCTTGTCCTTTTGCCACAGAAGTAGTGAAAATCCTTTACCACTGTTGTTCAATCTGTTCCCCAACCACCACTTTCATTTTTCCTCTGCTTTGCTGCCGCCACCACCATTAACAACCTGTGGTTCACTCTTATCACAAGATGTGAAGTCTTTCCCTTATCATTTTGGTTTATGACCTCAGTCATGTGAGTATGCATGTGCAGTGTGTCCATATACCCAGCTGCTCATGTGGCATTTGACATCAGAGACAGGCTGGTATTTGGAAAAAAACAAAAAAAACACTGTGAACTCTACTTCTTCCATTTCCCATGTCTTTCATTTCCAGGATATTTATCTTTTTTGTTCACGTTTTCTTTTGTTTTGTCCCTGTTAGGATGTAGCAGCAGATCCTTGAGATGCAAGTTCTCTTAACCTCACATTCCTCATTCTGAATAATCACTATGTCACACACATTTGTTTTCTTTTCTTTCTCTATTCATTAGAACAAAAGCACTAGTTAATTGATTCCTCCAAATTCACAGTCCCTGACCTTTTGTCCTGCACTTGAGTCGTACAGCAGCGAGAATGATGCCTAATATATGAAATATGTGGCGTATGTTTGTCTTTAATATTTTGCCTCACTGTGTTTTGTTTCACTCTCTCCTCTGTCACTAGTTTTCATTTGTCCTGGGACTCTGAAGGGTGTCGGAGCCGCCACCTTCCTGTTTGAGGCCGAGCAGCAGGCGGGGTCATGGTGCAAAGACCCACTCCAGGCTGGAGACAAAGTCTTCTTCATGCCCTGGACGCCGTACCGCACTGACACCCTCATTGAGTACGCCTCTCTGGAGGACTTCAAAAACGGTCGCCAGACGACCACCTACAAACTGCCGCACCGTGTTGACGGGACCGGCTTCGTAGCCTACGATGGTGCCATCTTCTTCAACAAGGAACGCACACGCAACATTGTCAAGTTTGACCTGCGCACACGCATCAAAAGCGGCGAGGCGATTGTCAACAATGCCAACTATCACGACACCTCGCCTTACCGCTGGGGTGGCAAGACGGACATTGACCTCGCAGTAGATGAGAGGGGCTTATGGGTAATTTACGCCACAGAGCAGAACAATGGGCGCATAGTGGTGAGCCAGCTCAACCCGTACACGCTGCGCTTTGAGGCCACTTGGGAAACAGCGTACGACAAGCGCTCTGCTTCCAATGCCTTTATGGTTTGTGGCGTGCTCCACGTCGTCCGCTCGACCTACGAAGAGAATGAAAGTGAGACAAGCCGGAGCCAAATCGATTACATCTACAATACCAAGCTGAGCCAGGGCGAGTACACTGACATCCTGTTCCCCAACCAGTACCAGTACATCACCGCTGTGGATTACAACCCCAGGGACAACCAGCTATACGTGTGGAATAACTTTTACATCCTACGCTACGACCTGGACTTCGGGCCGCCGGATCCTGCTGAAGGTGAGAGCTGCGCCGTTTTTTTTTTTGTTGTTTAGATCATTGCGTAATACTTCTATTGTTTTTGCTGCAGCGTGGGATGTCACAGATGGCTGCCTTTTAATTTTGGATGCAATTCAGGTGTGATAAAGAAAAGAGGGTTGTGTTAGTCTTGGGGAAAGGGCTCATTTGCAGACAGAAATTACAGATTCACCTTGGAATGACGGATAGCTCCCGGTGGGATCGCACTGCTGCAAAAACCTGCCTCTTTATTACCATGAGGCAAGCTGAGGCACTCGCTCCAGCTGAAGCTTGGACCCTATCAAATTCTTTAATCTCAGGCCTTATCCAAAACCATTATGAACACTGCCCTCCTGAACTCCCCTCTAATGCTTGGAATATGTTTGAGAAGTATTGTGCACAGTATGACAGAGGTTATCGTCTCCTCCTTAGCTCAGGATTTCAAATTGTGTTGCCATGGCTACCTCATCAATTTTGCTGGAGCCATTTTTGCTACAGATCAGGAGATAATCGTCGTCCTATTGTGGGATTATATTTTTAAAACCACCAGGCTGAAGTGAGTGTGAGTTATGAGGCACATGGTAGAAGAATGGCCGGTGAGAGAGATCAATTACAGTGAAGAATCTTGTCAGGCGGTTAGGGGGCTTAAATTAATCTGTGAAGTGCTGAGAGGCGACATACATGTCATCAGACAGGGACCTTACATCAAGCTGATAATGGGTTTAATTACCTGACTGCAGCCACCTTATCCCATAGAGCCCGGCTAAGACTCCTGTATGAAGAGGAGGAAACAAGGATCTTGACCCGACTCAACGACACGTTAGAGGCTCAGGTTGCCCCTGAACGCTGGTCCAGATTAGGTTATGATTTTTAACTTCTGGATGTTCGGGAGGGGTTAGGCCGCGGGTGAAATGTGATTCTTGACCTGAGCTGTTGAGGCGGGGGGATTGGCGTTGATGTCTCAATGGAGGCTGTGTGCTCCTGAACTCTGGCCTCTTGTCAACACGTCTGTTTGTTTTCCTGCTGTTCCCTGGAAGCTCCCCGGCACCATAACTCGATACCCGGGGGGGGGCTCCAAGTTTGTGTCTGTTTTGTTGAACAACCAAAGCCTCAATTAAGAGTATGTTAGAGGAGATATGAAAATACTCAAAGTTTAATGAGTTCGCCATGCATGCAAACTGCCTGCTCAACTATTCACGTACTGATGTATGTAAATGTAATTAACAACTGAATTATCATAATTACCCTCCTTGTCTCAAAAGAGTCTCAGAGAGAGAAGGAAAGTGGCCATCACAGAGCATTTTCAATGAAGGGTTTAATGTGCTCTCTCAGCTACTGTAATGCCTCGGTAAACATAAATGCCACGTAGGCTTGGTGTTGCCACTTGCCGCAGCAACAGTGCCTTTAATCAACAAACCCAACAGTACATGGCTGTTGATTTCACTCATTATTCTAAGTACCGCTCTCCTGCCACTGTTCTGTTATTGAGATCCAATCAGAACTGCTGCAGAAGTCGTCACTGTGGATCATTAAGTGTGTTTTATGAGAGCATTTTGAAATTTTGTGAACTCAAAGAGGAGCGAGGAGACATCTTGAGATGCCAAGGCCAGAAGAAGCATGCCAGGCTTTGTTGAATGGCACTCGAAAATAATTGGTTCTTGTTTATTAGGTTTTTTTTCACATCTACACCTTTAACTTCTTTACTGTGTAGCTATTACAATTCATTGCTGCCGATGATATGCCGTTGAATTAAACAACCTATTCTGCAGGGTAATCTAATGGTGCTGAAAGAATGTCTCTCTCTCTCTGAAAGTGAGGGGCACTTGAGGCGTAAAGGAAATTAATTGTGCCCATTAAGATTCATCGACCACAGAGCAGAGTTACCTCGAACACCAAACCCAATGTATCTCGCTCCTTTTTAGGACTCGTGTAACACAATGAGCGTCGGCGTCCTTCGCTGTCAGAAGCATCAACCTTGGCTGTTATGCTCATCCTGGAGAGGCACTGAAACGCTGTGGCAGGATTAGAGGTTTAAATTAAAGGAGTTTTAGTAAAGTGATCAAAGCAGAAAATAATTGACCATAGCAACCTGTCTGTGTTTCCTTTACCTTGTGTAGAGTGTTTGTAACACTGCGGGTTTCTTAATTCTGGCCCGGTTGAAGTGATTAGCTCAGATCATTCCCAATATTGATCTTTCCGCCTATTGTTCCAAACAATTCACACAGATTTAGAGAAACCGTCTATGCTGTGCTAATGCATTGTGAACACAAAACAGCTTTAGTCAATACTTAGAGAGTCCACATCCTCAGAGGTCTCTCGAAAAGAGGTGCATGCCGATAAAACAGCACTTCTAAGTGCCCGCGGCTGCAAAACTTAGAGCGACACCGGTAATGCATTCTCTGTGATGTGCAAAGACATTAACTGATTTCATTGCAATGAAATTTAAAAAAAACAGAACAATCAGAGGCAGTAATTGCAGCGAGCATTTCAAACTAACAAGGAGAGAAAGGAGAAAATTAATTTGTCTTTGAGGTAGCATTGATTTGAGGCCTTAAAGACGAGAGGCATAAAATTAATAGCTTTGTCCGAAAGGCTTAGCTACTGGAGTAATCTGGTAGCAGTGAACACAAGTGGCTCTGGTCTGAATTACAAAACAATTATTTCATATCTTTCATGCCGCACATATCTATCATCACAAAGCTGGTGTGTTTTTTTTTTTCCTTTATGACCATTTTGTGGCCAAACCCAGCTGTGCACCTCCCTGCACTTTGGTTTGCTTTTCTATCCCTGAACTACGCCTCCAGGTGAATCTTCAAGACGAAGGACATTTATAGATGTATCATTCACTAAGCCTGTGTTCCACCCTCTGAAGCAGGATGTTTGGCAACAGAAGTAGAGGCTGAAGTAAAAGAGTCAGGGGATTTGGAGGAGCCCTAATTGTTCTGCTTGCAGGATTATGTCAGCAAACTGTTTAAGTGGACCTTATAGATATATATATATACGACAGAGAGTTCTGAAGACTTTTTGCTTTGGGTATATTTCTGTCGGCACATATATCTTCCTGTCGGGGTGCATGTGTCTTTATTGTAAGCCGCTTTGCCATCTTTTTCTGACTGTCTAGTTTTGACTGCTATGTCTGCTGCTCCACAGTATATAGTTTCAGGCCTCATAAATTACCCCACACAGACGTGGGATATGTCGGGCAGAGCTTTTTCTGTCTGCTGCTCTTTAGAGAACAACTGTCAATAAAGCAGTCAACCCTGGACCAATTTTCCAACAACTTTAATTTTTTATTTTTTTCATTTGGCGACAATAATGACATATTCTTTAGCGCTGGAATAGAAAATACAATATAAGTGTCTAGTGGCTCTTTACCTTCCAGGCAGAGCTTTCGTCACGTAAGCTTGAATCAAGCAGAGCAGCATGAGCGCATATAAACAGCCTAATGTAAAATTCATGTCTTGTGGGATTTGCTTCTCTGTCATTAATTACCAGCTCTGGCTCTAGGTAAAGAGGCAAAAGACCAACTGTAGCTTCTACACAGTTCTTATCCTCTAAGACCGTCGTGTTGTTCAGTCAAGCTAAACCAAACCACACATGGATATGTTACAATACACACACACACACACACACACACACACAGACGTGGAGTCACACATGGAGTCTTACTCATTTGTGCTAAGCTAAGCTAACCGCCGGCCTTATATTTAGTGTGTACCCTTCTTGCATTTAATGATGTCCATGGTGTGGAGGACACTTGTTCATTGCATATGGTTTAGTAATAGATTACAGCTAACTGACTGTGTGTGATTCAGCCTCAAAACAGGTAGATGTGACTATGATTTGTCATTGCTCATCCTTTACTAACAAGGCTGCTTATGATGTGGTGTCCATATGGACAGGTGGGTAGTTCTTGCTGCTCTCACTGTATGTGTGTAATATGAGAATGAATGATACTCTTTCATTTCAGTAGAGTAATCCATAAAAGCAAGGACAAGCAGAATATCCAGACCTCTGATCATCTGATTACGGTTTAATATTTTTTGTCATCTTCCTCTCAGATACATAAACGACTCTAGGGGGCTATAAAGTGATGAAGCTAATTCTGCTTCATCCCCAGTGTCCTGATTGATGATCTGGCGTAATGGTTTTCCTTCCTTGTAGCTCTGTTTTAATTTATACACTGTGTTTTGACACTGGTGACAGTCATTTTTCAAGTGTTCAATCTCCAGCTCTTCCATTATTTACAAGAGGTATTATTCACCATATGGCAACAGTATGCCATTGGTGTCAGATTGCCCATAAGGAGTGACTTCACGGCCTCTTGAGAGAAATGGTAGCTAATTGGTGCAGCCCTCTCTTGGTTGAGTGCTATCAGAGGACACAGGGCTCTTACTGGAGGGGAATTTGCTCTCCGCAATCAAAAGAAAATTGTAGCGCGCATGGTGCACAGACATCAAAAACAGCCCACAGATGCAACGACATCTGACAAGCACATTACTTGATGTAGTATTGAATAGATATGTTGGGATATTTGATGTTTGTGATGTTGTTTGCAATCACACTCTGATATGAAACCCAAGACGTGATGACTATAAACATCCACAAAGATGCTATCTTGTCTTTGATTAAAAAAAAATCACTCAGTCGACATCTGTGTGCCCCCTTTTAATTAAAGTGGTATGCTATGGTTCTGCCTGAAAGGGTGAACAAGAGACAATAATAGTAAAAATATATATATATTTGGTTCATTTAGCTTTTTAAAAAATAGTACTTCAAAATACGTATGACCAAATATGAGCACAGATGCTTTGGTGCAGATTCATATCTTCAGTCAAAAACCTCAAACCTTCTCTGGCAGCATCTTTTCTAATGTGACAATTTTCTGCCTTTTCTTTGTAGAATGAATATTTCAAGGCTTTAGTCTATTGATTGGATAAAACAAGAAATTTCAAAATGTCATCTTTCTCTCAGGGAAACTGTGAGAGACAGTTTAGGCAGGCTAATCAATAGTGAAAATAATCGTTACTTGTAGCCCTGCGGTGAAATAGAAAGAGAGCATGTGCAGTGTTATTTGCAGAGGTTTATAACTCAGGTAGCAGAGCTAAGGCTGAATACAGAGCCGAAAAAAAGTATTATTTATTCAGTGCAACACTCAACAATCAAATTCTGATTGGTGGCTACCAGATTACTCTGTCGCTTTTTGTAACTACGACGCACCGACTTTAAATCAATGAGAGAAGCTGAGAAAACAAATACAAAAATCTCTCGAGTGAAAAAACCAGGACAGTTCAACACTTGTTTGTATAGAAGCTTGTTTGTCATAAAAATATGTTTATGATCATTCTTCAGTTTTTCTTCACAGTCAATCACAGTAAAAGTAAAAAATATATATAGTTATAATAATTAATAAATATATATTATCTGATTGTTTCTGGACTGTTGGTCAAATAAATGATTTGATGTCCATGTTGGACATTTCTACCATGTAACAGAATAAACTACCAACTAAATAATTAATGGAAAAAGTAGCTGACATACAAAATAATCACTTCATCATCACCATTTTTGCACTTTACCTTGAAATGTGTATTCTCAGTTTTTCAGCAGCGTATCTGAATTGATTGGCTCGGTAATGAAAACATTCTATTTAAAATCCATTTGCATTTACGGAGATGGCAAAGAAACACTGGAGCAAAATATTTTTCTCAATACTGTGTGATAATTTGCACTAAAATGTGTGAAGTGGGTGTTTTCAACTCTTGATTTTTAGAAATATGCTCTCGGGGGGTAGGTTAATCAGGTGATGCACACATGCTGTTACAGGCAGATGCGTATTAGGACTTATATCAGCTTGTGGAGAAGCAGAAGTTTGCTCAGGTATGGAGAGGTTTAATATTCTCAAACCCAATTACACTTGCCCCTGTATTGCATTATATGCGTATATTGAATCAACCAAGTCAGCCCATGAATCATCTCACTTTTTCTGAGTCAATAAAAATCTTCACCCGCATTACATAATATATCTGAAACAGTCCTTTTTGGTCTTTTTAAAATTTAGCATTGTTATACTATTATGTTTTTGCCTTTGGTTATTTGTCTGTTCATGAATGAGTCAGTTATTTTGATGCAAATTTACTCAAGTGCGCCTTGTTTCTCTCACAAAGATGTAAAAAGAGGAAGGCCTCAGATCTAAGGTCCTGTTCTTGGACAAGTGGGGAAAGGTCATTGAGTGAAATGTCACAATTCAGCTGCACTGTAGGGTGGTTTGTATCGTGTTATTTTTTTAGTGAGCATCACAGGGACACTGCTCCTTCCCCGCTGTGTCCTCCTGACCACATCTCCAGATATCAGCTTTGCAATAAACTCAAATATTTTACTAGAATGAAAGAGCATAGACTCCCCTGACTGGTTGATGAGTGTGAAACATGAAATGTGGGCTTTGTCACCATTCTCTCTCAGGAAATGGAGATATGTGTCTGATGATGGAGTGTCAGATAGCATGATATTGCATTTTCCCAGAAGCTCCCAGGGAACCTGAGGACAACACTATAGTGCCTTTCACAACGGCAGACCTCATTGTGGGAAGCTGCTTTTATCTCAAAATACAATCAGGTGGTTGTGGGTAAAAATGTATGATCGTTCATGCAAGAGACAAGCAGCCTTGTGTATCCATGCAGACACACGCACACATACACAAGTGAAACACAGTGAGTGTTTCACTGTGTTTTCTCTTTTTTTCTTATTGGCTATTCATACTGTATAAAATTTATAGATTTCCCATTTCTGCTCTCATTTCCTAGTTATCTCCAGGCTCTCTGCAGCAGATATCCATCTGTGTGCATGCTGTGGTTTTAAGCAGGGACACACCTGAGTAATGGAGCAAACACAAGCGCGCTCGCACACGTGCATGTGCGCATTCACACATAGATTTGCTTGGCTGGGTAGGCGTGGACTGAATAAAGTGGAATCGCATTATTGCTGATGTATGGCTTTTGCTCGGAGCGGTGCAGTTCTCCTTCCGCAAACCAGCTTTATCAAAGTGAGAGAGATGAACAAGGCGGAAAAAAAGGTAAAATGCAGGCCGGCTTTGTCTTCATTGTTGACATTTAATCAGCCCGAGGTACTGACTCTGCTGGGAAGAAATCACTGCTATGTCAAAGGATGGCCCATCGCCATTGCCTGTCTTATTTATGGGGGCTTAAGCAAACTAAAAATAGCACGAGATAGATAGCGTCAGGTTGGCAGGTTTGCCTTGATGTTTGTTTAGTGAAGGTGCATAAAAGAGGTGGAGTTACAAATGAAACCAGGGCATTGCTTTTACTTCCAGGAATTATGGGCAGCAGTAACTCTAGCAACACCAACGAGCCACAGGACTCACAACAGTTGCATTTCCCCCACAGCTAGAAAGGAGTTCATGGCGAGGACATTTATGACTCAAGCTCTAACAGCGTCACTGTTCTCTCGCTCCAGTTCCAACCATCGAAGATTTCTCCGTCTCGTCATCCATACCCAAGACCACCACGGTTTTCACCACCACAGCTGCGTCCACCCTGAAGGGGCAAGGTGACACCACGGTAGCAGGAGCGGATCCACGAGACGGGAGAGATCCGTTTGAGGACAGTCGAGGTTCGAGTACAGCTGAGCCCACCGTCCCAGAGATGCCTCCGACGCCCAGACGCTCCTGCGAGGCGACCAGGAGAAGAGCCATCGACTGGCCCCAGACCCACACTGGGACCACTGTGGAGAGGCCCTGCCCCAAAGGGACCAGAGGTAAACCCGCAAAGCATTTGACACTTACTTCACTCAAAATATATTGTAAATCCAAATAGTATATAAATGTTTTTTGAATTCATTTTTTTTTTCTGTCGGTCTGAGGGGTTCTAGAGATAGATGTCTTCCCTTTTCAGTAATTAAAAAAGAAAGGTCCTGTCATAAAAGTAAAATATACAACTGAAAACTGTGGTGACAACATATCATTTTACAACGGAGTGCTCTGAAATTTTGGAAAAAACCCTGAAATAATGAATTATCTTGACGACTGATCCCCTGAAAAAATAATAGTATTATTTAGCAGTTCTTTTGAAATAGCCATTTTTGTCCTTAAGAATCTCTGGGCAACTTTCCCCCCAAATATCAAATTATTTCTTTTTTTAAAAAAAAAATCCCCTATAAAGTACCGTATTTTCTGGACTATTGAGTGCACCTGTCTATAAGCCGCTATTGAATTTATTCGAACAGTTTCATGTGGTCCACTCTGACCGGGTCTGCCGTGATGATGCTAAATGTATCGGCGGCACGGAGCTTGCTAGCTTGTAAAAAGCTAACGAGCTTCGTGCCGCCGATACATGAGCCACACCGGTGTTAAAGTTCAAAGCGTCGGAAAAAAGTAACGGCTTATAGTCGGGAAAATACGGTATTTAATTCAATAAAATATGTAGCTCAGTTCAATACAATACAGATGTACTGTGCAGTAATGCAACAGTGCATCACAAACTACAGCCTCAAAAAATAAACGTTTCTCCGACTTAGCTGTTTAATGTGTTGTGAGGATAACTTATAAGTGTTTCTGTTATTTTGTGTCTAAGTCCAATTATTTTGAATCATGTTGATTAGTCATTACTCTGTGGAAGGTTAGTGGGAAACAGGGTGTAATTCTCCTCCTCACATTAACGATGAAGTCTGACAAAACAAGTCTCCAAATCACATTTTTAACATAAGAAATAATCTGAATCAAAGCTCCAAAGAACCTGACAAAACATGTTGAAATGGCCCTGCTCCTTTATTTGTGCTTATGTAGGTGTCATTTCCATCTTTGTTTCTGTGTTCGGAGTCCGTAACATTTCAGCCAGGGGGCATGTCACATTTAAAACTATAATATAGGATAATTAGAACCTTTCACTGTCCCTAAAATAAATGACAATAACACATTTATAATGTACATTGTTACTGTTTTAGTGTAGTTTTGAAGCCCACTTCTTCTTGAGATGAAAGAGAGAGAAAAACAATACCGTTTCCACTCAAACAGAGCACAGACTAATGAGGATGATGGACAGTAGCTGTGAATCTCCTCCTACATCTATACACTACATTAACAGCTACTTATCGCAGTTAAAAGTCCTAACTGGATGTGTAGAGACTCTGCAGTTCGAGAAACATTTTCCTGATGATTGTTACGAGTTCAGCTGACAGTGATGCCGCTGCAGTAATCTTGCAGAAGTTACCCTAACACCCCATCACAGAGACTGGCAGAACTGTCAAAATATAAAGCACGACTGTTGGAGACAGACAGCAAGAAGAAAAAAAAGAAAAGAAAAGAGAGACAATGTTGAAAAGGAAAAGATTCTTAGATGTCATGTGTTGTTGCTGTTGTCAGTGAAGCAGCATGTTATTTAGAGCCTTTATTTATACATGCAGAGTGAGGGAGCCTATAAAATGTTGAGAAATGTGTCTGTTTACAAGTAGTAACAAAACCACTGTTTGTCCACTTTTTTCTTCCTTCCTGTCAGTTTTGTCCAAGCTATGTGAGAACCTCATAGTCTTTTAGTATCCCTTCTACATCTTTTTTTTTTTTTTTTTACCTCACATACAGACAGTGTACAAATCTTTCAGGCTTTCAAGTTGTTTGGAAATCTTTGTTCCTGCTGCACCAGAGAGTCTGTATGAATGAAGAATCGGCAGGAGAAATTGTATCCGAGCGAGGTTTTGGCTTCCCTCCAATTGTTGTGTTTATTCTGTGGTACTGCAGGCATCGCCTCTTTCCTCTGCACTGTGGCGGGGACCTGGTGCTCCAAAGGGCCAGACCTCAGCAACTGCACCTCCCACTGGGTGACTCAAGTGGCACAAAAGGTAAAAGGAGAATGTGTCAATTACGAACTATAGCAGCAAACAAGCATGAAACATGGTTCAAATCAAACATGTAGTTGCAATTTCTGACCCCATTGCTTGGTTTATTTTCTGTGTTCCAGCAGAAAACTGCTCAAGTGTACTTATCGTCAAAATACCTTTTCTTTCAAGGGGAACTAAAATACCGTTTGGTGGCAGAAAGAAATGAGCTATCTAAAACATCAGGAGTAAAATGCCAAGAAGTGCAGTATGTTTCTGAGAATCAAAGAGCCGTTTTGTGACTTTTATGCTTTGATGTCATGCAGGTGGAAATCTAATGGAGATGCAAAGGTTTTTCAGTGGCTTGAATGCACAGTAACGCAAACACAAAAGATGCTGCAGTTGGAGGAGATTATTGTTTGTCTGGACAGAAAACAAAACAGATCCAAAACACAGCAGGTTCAGACAGGGTGTTTGGGTGTTGTCAGGAGGCATTTTGGAAAGTTTCTCACTGACGAGCTGTGTCCTAATTGCACACTACTGGTTTGAAACTGGTTTTTTAATATATTCTGTCTTCGCATGACAAATAATAACAATAAAACAAGTATGCACACCACATTAATGTGCATACCTTTGTGACAACTTTTTGAGAGTTCAGTTGACACCTGTTTTCCCTAAAGGCAGTGCACACAGAGGAACTTGTTGTGACATAGAGCAGGTCGGAGCCCTAGTGACCTATTTTTATTTTTGAATATTTGCTCATTAAATAGTGAAACCAGATTTAAAATGGCCTAGATTGAATGTAAAGGTACAGATTTTTATTTCATTTAGATGTAATTTCCAGCGATGTTAGCTCTGCAGCCATCATACTACTGGTTTACTGATGCTTTTACTAAGTGGAGGGATATTGTAATACAGCTCAGCTCCAAGACATTTCTAACATCCCTGCATACTTGAGGTTTGAGTAATATGGATGTTTTTCCGGCTGTGGTCCATTTGATATGCGCTAGCTTTCCCTTTATGAAGTTTAATTGGCAGTCGCTTTTCAAACTCCACATTTTAATCACTGTCTGTGCTGGTGCTGCTTCATTTTCACTTAGCAACAAACTGATTGATTTCTTGTTCTTGAACTATAAAAGAAATGCGACGAGGAGATTAATATATAGTCTGTATATCCTCTACTGGTATATTTTTTCTTTACTTTTCCAAAGCCCGTGGGTCTCAGTTATACTATGATATTCTCTGTGATCACTTTCAACCTACACACAAAGGTTTTTTTTCCTTCTGATCATACCATGTTGCAATGACTCTGAGGTCTATTACGTGTGATACATTATTTCGTATTCACATTGCATATGCATCAAGTTAGGGCTGCACCATTAAATCCTCGCTAACGCCCGTTTGTTTTCCACATTGTTTGTAGATCCGAAGTGGCGAAAACGCTGCGAATTTAGCCAACGAGCTGGCGCGCCACACGCAGGGCCCGGTGTTCGCTGGAGACATCAGCTCCTCTGTGCGTCTCATGGAGCAGCTCGTGGACATCCTGGACGCTCAGCTGCAGGAGCTCAGGCCCAGCGAGAAGGACTCAGCTGGACGCAGCTTCAACAAGGTGCTGTGAACAAAAACCCCGTCGAGGCCTGTCGTTACCTCTCATTAACCTCTCTTCCCCCTTTTTGCCCCAACTCGATGTCAGCATGACTCAGGACATTCATTAGCAGAAAGCTATACGCGCAGTCCTGCCTCTTCCACGCAGCGCACACACACCTTCACAGTCACACTCACACAGTCGCAGGTGAGGGGGCTCGGGAGGCAGGTCTAGCCCTGAGGGGAAGCCTCATTCCTCTGCAGTTCCTTGGTAATTACCGGCTTTGGAAACACAGGCTCACCTGGCAGTTCCACCTTAAAGAAGCTAATGGCCATGAGCCCCCCACCAACACAAAGAATAACTCCTCATTGCTGACAAGTGTGGAAGTGCTCTCTCTCCTGGAGTTTCTTCAGGTGCTCAGGAAGAAAAAAAAAAACAGCAGACCCAAGACGTACCCACCCCTCTCAGCTGCTGGCAGCTCCGTGGAGAGATGAGCGACAGTTTGAAAAATTACATTGTTATGCAGCCTATGGAGGCAGCAGTCGCTATATAAACACAGCGATTTCGCCCAAAATGAGTCCCGTTGTTTGTGTCCTCATGTTCAGACAGCTTTATCGCTACTACGCAGTTAAAGATAAGAACTAACAGGTTTGTCACTACGGCGCCGATAGCATCGTAGTGATTGGAGCATCTCAACAATAACAACAACGCCGTGCAACCTCGAACTTTCTGAAAGTCATTGGTTTAACCTTCCTGCAGTGATGTACAGGTGTGACATCACTACAGCTGTTTTGAGTAGGTACAGCTGCAGCAAAACACAGTAACCAGAGGTGAAATAGAGGCCAGTAAAAAAAACAAACAAACTGGCTGCTTGTGAATTTTTTATTTTTCCACTGAGCATGTTGCATTTCTCCAACAGCAATACTTTTTCCTTCCCAGCACTTTCCTCTGTGTAGCTGTAAAACCGATAAACATGACCAAGAAATCATTGGCACAAATCAGTAAATTGGGTTTTTCTAATCGCTGGTCCTTATTATGGAAGCTGGCTTTCTTGTTTACTTGATTTAGACAATCAGGTTACTGCAGTGAGCCCCCTGTAATCTTATATGCATGTAAACACAATTAAAGCTTAAGACGAGTCAAATAAGTTTAAGAGTCTGCCAACTAATTTCCATGCTATAAAGAAATAAATAAAAACGGCCTGCAACACTTAAAAAACGATAAAATGTTTAGGAAACTGTACTGTGTTGTTTGCATGAGTTGTATCCTGGAAGCTGAAGCTACAAAACCACGGTTTGATCCTTTAAGTTTCACGCAGCCCTTTCCCACAAATCAGCGAGTAAATGTTTGTGTCCGTGGGAGCAATCTGTTGAAGAAACATTAATGTTTTCGAGAGGTATTTATGATGTGGAGGTTGTAATCTAGACACAAAGCACATTTTATCTCTTGGTTTTTCCCAACTCTGTGTCAGAGCTGCAAAATGTGATTTTCTCCCGTTTGACTTAATTAGGAGGAGACTGTGACTTATTTAATGCCAAGAGACTAACAAAGGGCTTTGAAAAGAGCTCGCACTATATTATTTTCTCCATGACATGAAATACAAATGACCTCATTCCACATTGTTTATGTTCTCAATGTATTTTTAAAGCATCACTAATGGGGGGCATCAAAATCTGGTCTCAGCATTTTTTCCTCCCCATTGCTGTGCATTTCTCATCTCTTCCCCGCACTATGATGTGATCCATATTCATACTTAGGATGCAAACACCGTTCCACCAAACAGCATTTAGAGCTGTCGCATTACTTTAAGGGTATAGTTAATAGACCTGTGCCTCTTTTCCTTTCATTAATTCTGTAAATTATGGTAAGTGGCATGATTTAATGCTTCCTGTTTTCTTACCACAATCTGTTTCTTGTGTTTGATCCTCTTGTTGTGTTGAAAAGCTTCAAAAAAGAGAGAAGACATGCAGGGCGTACATGAAGGTATAACTGCCAGGCTTTCCACATTGCTTTTTTACCCCGATCCCTAACGTCTGACTAGCAGCATGCAGCACTGTCTGTCTCTGTCTTTGATTGTCTTGTTACAGTGTGTGCCTGGTGACCTGCTTGTACAAAATATGGCTACTTCCCCATCTGACTCTGCTGTCTGTTCTCCTGTCATTCTGTCCATCTGAGGATGCCACACCATCAGCATCGCCCCATTTTTTTTGGTCCTATTTTCCCTTCTCTCTGTCCTATCACTTGTACATCTTTCTTTCATTTTTCTCTCCTTCTTTTCGTCCTCCCCCACTCTTTTCTCTCTTTCCATCTCTCTTGTTGGCTCTTTATACGTTGTGTGAATAATTGCCTTCCCACGGTCGTAATTGCACCTCCCTGTCAGCCAGAAGTGTGATCAAAGTGGCAGTGTGCTCAATTTTCACTTGCTTACATTGTACAATTTCTTGTCTCCCTTGTCCCCATAGCAAAAAAAAAAAAAATCCTCTCTCCCACTGCAGTTGTGTTTTATCTGCAGGATTAATTTCTGAGCCCATTAATATGTTTATGTTCCAGTCAGTATTTTCAGTCTCTCCCTCAGACATTTTACTTCTCCTCTGCTGTGGTAGAGGTTCTGCTGAATGACAAAGACATGGTGTAAACACATGGGAGGTGCATGGTGTAGTACAAATGATCAGACTTTGTATTTCTTCCTGTAAGTTGTTTTTACACAATATGTCATCTGACTGAGGAAAGGATCCTATGCATTTCCCTCAACTGATTTAGAATTGAGCTTTAGACAAAGTGATGGCATTGCGATGTCAGCCTATTAACTGTCCACAAACTTAAGTCCAGACTGAACTGGTTGACACCTGCAGGAGGAATTGGCTCACAGTTTGGTGCAAATGCCCAGAGGCTGTATCCCAAAAACTTTGGTTGAGATTTGCCGACTATCTTAACTTTTCCCTTAACGTCATTGGCACCTCATGCACCTCCTCTATGGCCCTGTTCACACTGGGCTGTTTACATGCGGCTCGGGTTACCGTGCCACAACTGGACAGCTGAGACATTTCAGTGCACCTGCTTTTTTAAACAGTTAGCAAAATTAGCTAAAAGAGAGGAGAAGGCAAAAATGCTTAATGAGCTATTGTGCATGACTGTTGCAAGTGTTTCAGGACAAAGTTGTGCAAATCAGCAAAGGGCAAGATGCAGGAGACACAAGAAAAGCAATGTTTTAGGTATGTGATCACAAGCGTCCCAGACCACCTCCGCATGTGGTTTCAGTGATCGGATGTCAATGTGTTTTAGTGGTCGGTCACACTTGTCCTTGGCACCGTTTGGCGCTGTCCACTTGGGAGATCTGTCACCTGAGACAGATGTAAGCAGCCAAGTCTAAACAGGGCCTATATTTGCAAAATTTTACTATTAAAAGGACTTCCTGTTTGCAATATATACACTGATGTCCAGACAGGTGGTCCTGCTTTCTATTATTGCTGCGTGAATGTTTGCTTGCAATGGTGACTCAGTGCTATATGTCTGTACAATAATAATTAAAAAAGCTATGACTTGCATAGCACTAGTCAGATGATAAGGGCGTGAGAGTATCTTCATTTCCTCCATTAGCAACTGCTGAACGCAAAGCTAAAGGGGCTCTCCTGGCATTGGTTGGCAGGACAAATAAACTAATCAAGGAGCGGACAGTGCTTTGGTTTGACTAAACCTACAAAGCAGTGCCTGTTAGCATGCCTGCTAGCTGGATTTTTATGCCACTATTCATCACCCATTGCTCCTGGGGCTAGAGCAGCCTGAGTGTTCACTGTCCTGTGTGGTGAGCTTCCTCCATACAATAGGTTCCTGTAGCTGCAGCAAAGCCACAGGGGCTCCCCTGGCAGCACCCCGTGATTTGTAAATTGACCTCTACCCAGGCGAGAATTAAAGAGGATTTAATCAGAAGACAGATTCTTTCTGTGCTGCACAAATTAGAGACAGACATTTTTTTCTTTCTCCTTTTGGATTTCATGGGTCCTTTGAGAATGGCTCACCGGAGGGCGGGGGAAGACCATTTGCTGTCTGTCTGGTTGTAATGATTCCAACTCTGTAATCGCCACTTCTCTCTTTGCCTCACACACACACACACACACACACACACACACTTCATACTCGCAGCTTGTGAGCTTCCACTTGTTCGCAAGGTCAGGGCCAACACGATTGATTTTTGCTTGGACCCGCGATACAAAGACTCGCTGAGAGCTCTGTGTCTGGATACAGTCATCATTGCTGTGGTTAACATGAGCTCTGTGGTTAAATGTTGCGGTTAATCATATATTGGTGCAGACTTCGGTTGATCCCTTTTCTTGTTATTCCAGGCAAACGGATAATCCTGTCTGTGGTCAATTAGTGTTTTGGATAATCACAGCTGTGACTAATTGGTACAGTGAGCAAGGGCTTGTTGTGGTTAATTACCGTTATTGTGGTGGGTCTTGCTGTGGTTAATGGCACCTATGGTTAAATTGTCACTCTGATTTATCACTCCGAGGTCTGCTCCAGATCTTTGTGCGGCCGCCTGTTTATGGTGGGATTTCACAAACTTCGAGATTGTTGTTTCTTAATTGTGCCAGGCAGGAGTCATGAACTCGCCCTGCCAGGGTCAAAGGAAACTCTTGTTTTATCAACATATGATACTTGTGTGGGTTTTGTGGAATGTTTTACTTACTTACTGCTTATCAGAAAGCAGGAAATGAAAGGATTGCTATTGAAAACAAGCAGAAATTTTCCCCCCATTTTGACTTTGACTACTGCTCTGGACATGGATTTCATGATAATGCCCTCCCCCCTTTTCCTCCTGGACGAAAGTATTCCCGCCATTATGGACAGATCCTGTTATGGAAATAAGAGTATTGTCCATGGAGCTGATTGTGCTTTTGGAAAATGGCTGCTTAAAATCGAGAATGCAGCGTTGCAGACAGCTTCATTCAGCAAAGGGAAAAAAACATATGGTTTGTGTTTCTTTTTTTGCCCTAGAGCATGTTTGCATTATTATTCAATAAAGAAATTGGTCCACAAGAGACTTCCTCCGATTAGGCCTATTTTTCATAAACAGAATATTAAATAATACATACTGAATTTTATATCATCATTACTATTTAAGTTATCCTTGACTTTGTTGAACCCCCCGTGTCTCCAGTCGGAGTGATCTTGATATTTAAGTTTCAGTTGGTGCTGCTGTCACTGTTGGCCATGCATGCCCTTTTTTTTATCATTTGCTTCCCAGTCCCCGCTCTTTGTTATTAAACTCAAGTGTGATGATGGGAGGAAACAGCAAGCTGACATTTCACTTGTCTCCATGGATACAGGCAATTGTGGACACCGTTGACAACCTCCTGAGGCCGGAAGCTCTGAAATCCTGGAAAGACATGAATTCCACAGAACAAACGCACACCGCCACAATGCTACTGGATACCCTGGAGGAAGGGGCGTTTGTCCTCGCAGAAAACTTGCTCGAGCCCGCCATCGTACAAGTGCCCGCAGAGAATATCAGTAAGTTCCTCTCCAGTAACTGCAAAACAAAGTAAACTACATATACACATCTGGCAGTCACAGTTTATGACGCTGGTGGGTTTTTTTTGTTGTTGTTTTTCTTGACTCTGCTCTACTTCTCAGTAAAATTGCTTTTAATAAAGTGTTTGCAGGTTTTCCTGGGCTGCTATTTCTCAAGGAGAACATCATTTTAAAACACACCCACATCTCTTCTCGCTGACATCACAATAAAAGATTTTAAAAAAAAAAGAGGAAATTTGTCTTCAAAGGCAGTTTATTAGCAACATGATCTCATTCATTTAAGTCAGCTTTGTGCAGTGAACTGCCATATTTCCACTCATGGCTCTTTGTTGCTATGGCGATGGTCCCCGACTCACCCCTTTTTGTCTTATACCTCATTGATTTTTAATCTTTTTTCTTGCATTGTAAAGTCACCTCATTGAATGTGTGCTGTGAGATGAACTGTCCGGACCTCTGGGGGAAAACAAAGAAACCAATTGAATGGCACTGTTCCATTCAGACAGCACTCTATCTGTTCTCTCCAAGCCTTTCCCATTAAGTAGTAGTTAGCTAAGCTGATAAGGGCTAGTTGCTCTGTCTTTACCAAAAGCACTGATTAATGCATTGTGTAATATGCTGTATATTGGCTATTCAATCACAGCAGTCAGGCAGTTTTCATGAGCCTGTCAAGCTCTTGCTTATCTGCACAATAAAGATAATATTCCAGCAAAGAAACACAAATACAAGAAGAACAACACGGCCTCGGAGAACAGCTTACCTGACCTCCCTTGAAGAGTTGAAAAAAGTTGAAAATGATTGTTGATTCTAATTAGCAGTTTGGCGAAATCCGAATGGCATCTCCAGGCGAGCATCAAGGGCAAGCCGAGGGAAAAGGGAGGGAGCTAAAAGCCAGACGAGAGGGGGAGAGCAACCGGAGAACAATTCCTCATCTCCGTCTGTCAGAAGCCATCTATCTGAGGAAGTGAGGCCGTTTCTGATGGGAGGGAGTGTGCTGATACGTGTGTCCTCCTGACCCTTTAGTAATTTCACACATCAAAGGGAGCACCACCCGGCAGCTGGCATACCAGAGAGAGGGGCTGCAGGAATTTGGAGGATTTTCAGAGATTTGCTCGTCGAGCCCAGAGTTATCTGAACCCACAGGGAAAAGAAAAAGTAAAAGTAAAAGCTCAATGATATTTTTGATCCTATGAATATTTGACATTCATGCTGCAGCGGGCTCTGCACTTGCATTTGCTCATCCTCTATCGCCGCCCTTGTTGTTATTTTTTCTTTTGCTCTTGCCTCGGAGACTTTCACAATGCCAGCCGACAGCTTAGTGACATGATTTTTTAAGTAAATGACACTCTACGGGGCCTCGCCAATAAGATCCCATTCTGTTAGTCGTACAATGAACCTCGAGTCTTTACACATTCCCCGCTGGGCCTTAAAGTTAGAGCTGTGTTAAACACCATGTAATGCTTTCTAAAATGTTGCCTATGAGTAATACACTTATACTCTCTTTATATTTCTCTCCCACTTCTTACCATTTCTCAGTAATGGATGTATACGGGATAAGCACCGACGGTCGGGACGAAGACTTCAGATTTCCACTGACAAGTAAGGTTGGAGCATCTCTCCAGCTTTCCTCCAACACGGTGAAGGTCAACAGCAAAAATGGTGAGGAGGCTTAAAAGCATGGTTGGTGGAAAAAATACACACACAATGTTGCAAGTTGTAGTTTTGTTTCTTTTCTTTCTTCGTTTCTTTTTTAAGTGATGTCCAGGAATGTACAGTACAGGCCAAAAGTTTGGACACACCTTCTCATTCAATGTTTTTTCTTTATTTTAACGACTATTTACATTGTAGATTTTCACTGAAGGCATCAAAACTATGGATGAACATGTGGAGTTATGTACTTAACCAAAAAAGATGAAATAACTGAAAACATGTTAGTTTCTTCAAAATAGCCACCGTTTGGTCTGATTACTACTTTGCACAATCTTTGCTTTCTCTCGATGAACTTCAAGAGGTCGTCACCTGAAATGGTTTCCACTTCACAGCTGTGACTTATCAGGGTTAATTAGTGGGATTTCTTGCTTTATCAATGGGGTTGGGACCATCAGTTGTGTTGTGCAGAAGTCAGGTTAAGCCCTATTGGACAACTGTTAAAATACATATTATGGCAACAACCAATCAGCTAACTAAAGAAAAACAAGTGGCCATCATTACTTGACTTTACTCTACAATGTAAATAGTCATGAAAATAAAGACAACACATTGAATGAGAAGGTGTGTCCAAACTTTTGGCCTGTTCTGTATATTTTCCAAAATGTCTTTGAGTTATTTATTATATTGTTCTGCCTGGAGATCCAGTTTTTGAATATTCACTCGAGATTCTTAGACTCATCATAAAAATTAGATTTAAAAAAGATCAAAATCCGAGCTAGCTGAGAAACCCTTTTTCTTTTATTGCAGTATCTCAATTGGCCACTGACAGCAACAGGAACAAAGGCAAATACTGTTTTTTTTTTAGATAAAAAGGAAATGACTTATCCTACAGTAGATATCGTTTAGTGAATATAACACAGTGTGCTCATTTGTGAATTAGAAAAAGTAGACTGACACTCATTTCTTAAATTTGTCCTAAGTGTGAATTGAGGCTTTGCTGAAATCCCCTGGTAGAGAAACACCTTTGACAACCCGTGAGCGTATTAATAATGTGGATTTTAATCAAACACAAGTGAATGAATACTGCCTGGTGTTTCACTGAATGGATAGCTGTTAATTTGCTGAATAGCTGATGATTTTTTTTTTCCAATGCTTGTTGCAGGTGTGGCCAAGATGGTGTTTGTGCTCTACAAACACCTGGGTCAGTTCCTCAGCACAGAAAACGCCACACTGAGGGGAATGGGGGACCTGAACAAACATAACCTCTCTCTCACCGTCAACTCCCACATCCTGTCAGCCTCTATTACAAAGGAGTCCAGCCGTGTGTTTGTGGCCGACCCCGTGATCTTCACACTGGAGCACCTGGATGTAAGGCCCCTCCTGAGATTCCCCCAGACCACACTATAGCTCTAGAGCTGTGAAAAATACTGAAATGGTCTCGCAGCCCTTTTCAGCCAAGGGCAAATGCTGTAGTTGGTGTGTGTCATAGCTGAAGGAAAAAAAACAATGTTGTAGTAAAGAGAACACATCTATGTTATGTTTGTGTGTCATGTATGTGACACATTTAGTTTGGAGGAATTAGAGAAACTAGTTGTGCTTCTTCTGGTTTGTGTCACTGTAACCTTCTCACATCTTGTGTTATCGCTCTACACTTAAAGAATTATAATATTTAATTGCACAGATGACTACTGGTAAAGCAAGCTCTCACATGCATCGTCTATACATGACATCCTGTGACTTACAGATATGAAATATACAAGGTGTGTTTGTGTACGTTCATGCATATTGCAGCGAGTGTTCATATATGTTTAATCGTCTTTTCTCCGTGTGTTTTGTAGAAGGAGCACTACTACAATCCCAACTGCTCGTTCTGGAATTACTCGGAGCGGAGCATGATGGGATACTGGTCCACGCAGGGCTGTAAACTGCTGGAGACCAATAAGAGCCACACCACTTGCTCCTGCAGTCACTTGACCAACTTCGCCATCCTCATGGCTCATCGGGGAAATGTGGTAAGTGGCCCTCGCCTCGCGGTTTGCATGAGCTATTTTTCTGTCTCAATTAGTTCTTCTTCTTCCGTTTCGCTGGAAGATTTGTGCGCACACGGCAAGAACAAGAATGGCATTTCAGTGGAGATAATTAGATTATAGCTGGAGGAGAAGGTAAGGGTGGGGAGGAGGGGAGAGGTGGAGGATAGGCAGTGGGGCTGTCGCTTTAAAAGAGCGAGATTGTGGATCAGGATAGGAAGCGCCACACCATTATCAAAAGTAATTATGTTCTACCTGTGGTCCGTGTCTAATATTCCTCCATGCATATGTCCCCGAGAATCATGGGAAACAGCATAACCTCAGCTTTAACTTATATTTCCACCCTTCTTGAAGTGGTGTAGGATCCATTTGGTCGCGAAATGCAATTACAATCCAATTACATGATAAATAGTATGTGAAGCAGGGACCTAGCCAGTAATAAATGTAGAGGATAAGTCTGTGGTTTGTTTAATAATACGTCCCAACTCATGAACTCTGTGCCTGTCATCTGTCTTAACCTCAACCTTAACCACAGCTTGAAACCAGAGCCCTGAGGCTAGGCTTAGCCTTACACCAATTCCCTACACATCACCTCAACTGTAACTCCTGCCCTCAATAAAATTACAAATATCGCAGGAGGAATTGCCTCACTCTCGGGCCACCATGTCCTCAAGCAATATTTTATATGGTTAAGTCTGCTATTTTCATATATGCCAGGTGCCCATCTTGAAACAGGCTCAGTTTTTAGATCTTTCTGGATTCAGCCTCAGGGCGAGACGCCACACGCAGACATCACATATTTTACACTGATGTCACTTTCAGCAACACGGGCTGAGGAGTATGAACATCTAAACATGCCCAGTTTGTTAATGTCCCTCCAGAGCAACTGATTTTTACTTAAGCTTCAGATAAACTTGATAAAAAAATGTTAAGGAAAAAAAAAAAAAATCAGCCTTCATCAGGGCACTTGGCAGATTTTTAAAGAGAGCTCAGGAATTACACTTACGACCAATGTGCGTATAAATGCCAAACATTGCGATGACAACTGAAGGTCCATTCGTGCTTTATCTGTTTCTCTGCAGAGGGAGGGAAGCGTGCACGAGGTTCTTCTCACCGTCATCACCAGGATGGGTATCGCCGTGTCGCTCGTCTGCCTCGCCATCAGCCTCTTCACCTTCTGCTTCTTCAGAGGTCTGCAAAGCGACCGCAACACCATCCACAAAAACCTCTGCCTCAACCTCTTCATCGGCGAGCTCCTCTTCCTTGTGGGCATCAACATGACAGAACCAAAGGTATCGCGGAAATTATTCTGCAGAGGGTCTTAACTTTTATACCGCTGATGAATAGTCTCATCAACCGTAATTAACCTTTATACGCCTGAATTTCCCCTTCAATTTTCCTTGTAAGTGGCTTACCCCCCAAAAAATCCACATTTGATTAAAATATCACATATCTGCTCTGTCTGCTTGTTCACTTAAACACAAGATATCGAAGCCTGGAACAGCTGCACTGCAATTTTATCATTTATTTCCAGTTTTCATGTATTATTTATAGCTTGAGAAGCTTCAGGATCTTTGGGATCAGTACTATAATTGGAAAAATTGTCAAATGAGTGTTTTCCCTCATCGGGCGAAAGTTGAGGATTTTTCAGAATATTCTCAAATCTTGCATTTGTTTTTGAGGAGATTATATAACACGGATATGATATTTACATTTACAATAAGTCAGAGCAGACATCATTATCATTTAAACACGAAATTACACAGTTGTTGGCAATTTTGTAAGAGCGAAACAAGCTTTATCTCAACGTACACTACCGTTCAAAAGTTTGGGGTAACCCTGCAAAAAACAATTTGACCAGTATCACAAAACATATGTAAACTACAACTAAACACAAACAGCAACCACAACATCAAGTTATACTGAGTAAATGTCTCTGAACCAGCAAAACGTCCCCCAACCATATCTCTGCCTCTCCTGT
>OOFC01049233.1:35927-49210 GCA_900323345.1 Pseudochromis fuscus | reverse complement strand
TGAGTAACGACCCAACTCAATGGCCAGAAATGGAGTACGGCGACCTGTACACCTATCTCATTGACACCCCAGGTAGATTTTTCATCAGTTATATTAAGTTTTAAGATGTGTTATAATGTTTAAAATATAAGTTATTCAGATCTACTCTATTCTAATCAGTACTCAGTATATAAGATTGATAACTAGCTGTAATGCTGACGAAGTGATAATAACAAGATTTATTTACGCTTTGTTTGATTTAATTTAATTTAATCCATTCAGAACCGTACATTTCCACTCTTTTCACAGCATTTACTCACTTTTTCTGTCGTTCTGTGTCCGTGGGAAAAGTATAAAAGGAAAGCTTAGTCTCCATCATGTTGTGGTTGGAACATCCAACCGCACAACAACTTTTTGGCATGATTTTCTGCAAAGTTTATCTGCTTCTCACAGGCAAATACACAAGAAAATGGCGTTTGTTTTCACCGCCAAACGCGTGGTGCACTGTGGGTATTATCTGCAGTGCCCGGATGTTCGGAATTGTCAATTAGCTAAAAATAATGGACAGCTAACTAAAAACTAATGTGTAAATGGTTTAAAGTGAGGGATAAATGTAACAGATAAAAGCAATAGATTAACAGAAAGCTAGCGATATGGCTCAACAGTCAAGTTTCTGATTCTCATGGTAGGCGAATGCAAATGAGATCAAAGTAAATATTCACAATCTGCACTGGGTTCACTACTGAGACCCGATCATCTGTTCTGTGATTCCAGAAAGTCAGGAACCAACAGACCTGAGTCACCTGTGCAACCAAGACTTAAGACACTTTTTATAGATGCTTGTTTTTGTAACTTTCCTATATTTCACATGAAATGTTGTAAATCTGCAATTTTTCTACATCACTCTGACTCCTTTATATCTGTAACTGAGTGTATTATGCAAATGTGTTATGTAATGATGCACATAAGTCACAGCAGAAATCTCTGGACTACTTCATGTGGTTCAGGAGCAGTGATTTCTGTTGGAGAGTAGATGCCTTTGCTGTGGGCTGTGGGCTTTGCAACTGTGTCAGCACAACAAAGTCACATAGCACACTAAAGGAAAGGGAAAAGGACAAAGAACAAAATATGACTTCTTTAATCACTAAATAAAATCACAAACACAAAGAGGACCTAGTATAGATCCCTGTGGAACACTATAAAGCACTTTACAAAACTCTAACAACACAAAGAGCTATTGAAAGGACAGGGGACATCACTAAAAGAGTTTGCTGCAGATGGCAAAATTATTTTTCTGGCGGCTCAAGGGACAATGACAACATAGTACAAATGCATTTTAAACACCACATGCAGCATTTATGAACAAGGATTTTTCAGTGTTTATGGCAATTTGATGTCAGTGTCAATAATTTATGAAAAAATATATCAGTTCATTTTTTTTTTAAATGCCATTATAGCTATTATAACACAAGGTGTGAAAGTATATCCTTAAACTTAATAACACACTTCTCCTTTAAGTAGAGATTACATAATGTAAGACAACTGCAAGTATTCCAATGATCTCTGATAACAAATGTTTTGTAACCATCACAATGTGTGCCAATAGAGACCCTTTAATGTCTTTAAAAGTTTGTAACTGTGGACCTGAGATCTTCAAGATGTGAAGCACAACAGATTTCCTGATGTATCCCTCACTACCCAGCTATGTGGACACTACAAACCTCTAATGTTTAGGACCAATTCAGTGATCTTTCTTTCACAGAATATACATATATCAGTGTTACAGATCTTTGATTATTAGCAAACAGTAAAATTAGCTATCCCATAATTGCACCATAATGTTCTTTAATTATTATTGTACTGAGTTACAGCAAATGTATCCTGGCTTCCTGTGACAAATAATTAAGGTTAACTTGTTTTTTTTTTTAATAGTGACAGCACAGCTGCTTGTTACTGAGACAGTCATGGAGGAAATGCCAGAAGAAACGAGACCAGTTACTGACGGGGCTACGTCGGGGTTCAGCTCCTTCAACAGTGAGGATTGTGATTTTAAATGTCATTGCCAGCGTGGAGCAGCATTCCTGCAATGTGGTCCAACTGGGTCAAGAAGCATTGTGTTCTCATCATCTGCAGAAAATGCACAGAGATAACAATGGGCACTGAGGGTAGACAGAGGCCCATCGCAAATCTGATGCTGACTATCTCTACTTTCCAGAAGAAATGAAGACAACGATGCAGAATATTACCAATCTACTGTATACTCCATAATCTCACACTTGCTTTATTCCTATGCATTTCCTAAAATAGTCTCTTCCTTATTTCTCATTTGAGCAGACACACAGTGCAGCAAACAGAATTAATTGAGAGAGAGATAAACACCTTCTGTTCCAGTTAATATCTATTTGCATGAATAGGCAATGTCCTTGAATCACACAATTCAATTATATGTAAAAAAAAAAAAAAAAGAAATCTAAACTTTGGATTGAGAGACTCTTGTTTCTTAAAGTCTGACTTCGACAAGTTTGATGTAAAGTGCTTTTGCTGATAATGTCGGATTTCAGAATCCGATCTCACACATATGAATTCCTGATATTGGTTGTTTGCATATAAAACCATTTCTGCTGCAGAAGGATGTCTGACTCCCTGAAGTGAGGCTGCATCTGCAAAGTGCTGCCAAACCACTAATACCCTCTGCAAACTGACCAAGTGTGAGCTTTTAAATTTGTTTTCCCCTTAATGTGAAAGTTTACTTTCACCATTAACTGCACTGTCATAAAAAAGAAACAAAATGTAAGTGGAGCCTTGTGGGATAATTACCTCAGTTTATATTATATGGCTCACTCCTGCAGCCCCTGCTGGAGAGAAGATGTTGAAGAAAATAGAAACACACACTGGGATCAATATCTATTTCATGCTCCTATAGTACCATTGGCACTGTACAATTTATTAGTGCAACAGCTCAATCCTGACCTGCTCTGAGTGCATGAGGGGATATTAAGGTTAGTTTGGTCATTTAGAGGCTGATGATGCCCATGGGTTTTATGTTACAGTCAGAGTCATTTTCAGCAACAGTGACGTATCATGAGTGCAGCTCCAGCTCAGCAGGGGGGTGATGTTTTCTGGGACAGAGGACTTTCTGTGGTGCTCCTGCTTCACTCTGCAGGTTTCTCTGCTTGTTCTGAATCTGTTGCAAGGTCAGCCATTTGTTTGCTGGTTTATTTTTTATTAGGTGTTTTTAGTAAAATGTCATTAGATTTCCTGACATGCTCAGGTAGATCGTTAGCTCGACTGGCTTCATGGATTGTTTATTAGCAACCAAAGAGACATTAATCATTTTAACATCCTCATGCAGCTTTCAATGAAACCATCACATTTTCTCAGTTTGTCTGCTTTGGCGTTGTGTTAATGGACACTGATGACTGTGGATTTAAGATTTTTTTTATACCCACTGGCAACCTAGCTAATCATTAGCATTGAAAGAGGTTACCATGGTGGTGTTAACCGATTAAGAAACATTGATAGGATTTATCTGAATATATCAGGACTATCCACTGGCTCAAGGTTAGCATGGAGTGCATACCATAGTGTGTTTGTTGTATTGAGAACAAGTGTGTAAAAGGATACTGTGGACCCCATTGAAACTGTCACAGACGTGTTTGTGACTGTTCACACTGTTGGTTTCATGTGATTGGATCACCTGTAGCTGGGACAGAAGAAAGCAGCTGCTTGTCTTATATTTAGTCTCCTCCATCTGGCCCTGTGCTCATTAGCAACCCTTAAACTGCTTTGTCCTCTCACAGAAACAGTTCAGAGTATATGTACAACACTTCGTGAATCATTTTGTCTTCTACTCTCTTGTAGCTAAAACTAAAAACTGCCAATAAGAGATAAGATAAACTTTATTCATCCCATTCATTGTATAGTTGTTAGGTGAAAACTGTTGTTGGTCCGATGTTGCTGGAGTGACATCAGAACACAAGTGGTCAGCAGGATGGTTTGGAGACACATGTTAAATACAGGTCTGAATACAGTGGCATCGCGGCTGTCCACCTGAAACACATGAAACCACCAGGTCTGAACACACACTGACAACTTTCTGTCTGTACGTGTTTTTTAAAACTTCATTTAATAGCAGATATTTCAGTCTGGACCAGAGTCAAGGCTGTCAGGCTGACATTACATCGGTCAAGATGGTACTAGCATCGGTGAAGAGATAGCCAATGTGATATCTACTCTGCAATACATTAAAAACTCTTGTACCCTACACTGGTCATTATGATCGTTAAAAAAAAAGTATGCCTGTGTAAGTTAAATGATAGGTTATACAAATTCGAAAGCTGAATTTGTTTTTTGTTTGTTGGACTTTAGCAAAGTTACAAAGCACCACTTGCAACCACTTGAAGTTATTCTTCTGGCCATGGGGTTGATTCTCACTGAGCTCTGCTTTGGTCTCTAATACACTCTTGAGTGTATCTGAATTACCCAACAGCTAAATAAATCTTTCTTTGTTAAAAACAGGTGGAAGCAGATGTATGACATGACAAACTATACGGGCTGCAACACAGTCATTTAATCCATTGCCAATATAAATATATTATATATATATAGTGCAGCTATTAAACACTTTCACTAAGCTGTAATAAATGCTCCAAAAATGTGATTGCCAGGATTAGATGGATGAATCTAAACAGACGAGTGGATGTTCCAAAATTAATACTGTGGATAGATTATAGCATTTAGATTTGTATGTTTTTTTTTATTTCATTTATTTATTTACTTTTTTTAATAGTTGTCCTGTAAAACCCCAATTTCCTATTTCATTGCTGATTCTTCTATTTAGGGATTAAATCATGATCAACTTCTCCTCTCCTCTCTGTTATGAGATCTTTTCAAAAGAGTTCAAATTAGAATTAGTTCATTTCAATCTAAATGCATATAATCCACCAAAAACTCTGTTATTCACTGAAAAAACATTTTAAATACTGTCTTCCTGCTAATGGCAAAACAGTTGAAACTTCCAATGACAAGCCAATTGACTTTCTTGTTAACCTCTCTTAACATATGGATTATGTTTGTGTCGATGGTCCATTTGTGCTGGTGGTCAGCATTAGACTGCGTCACAGCTAAAGGCAACATCCCGGCTCAATGATCAGTGGCTTGATACTGCAGTTATCAGAAGTGCTGCCAAGGTCTGCAATCCCATTCAGCCATTCACGTTTCACTATATGACATCCTGCCGCTGGGATGATGGGAGAGAAGCAGCCGGCGTGACGGTGGGATGGATGAAGGACACGCTGATGCAATAGTATCATTTACAGTATCATTTACAAAGGCATACTACAGGCACAGCATACCGTATGCTTTATTAACAGTCAGCTGAGCATAATATGGGAGAGGAATCAATGCAACTGAGGGAAATTTCACCACAGTGGATTTTAAAATGGATGTTATAGAGCGCCTATATTTTTTCTTATGACATTCTATACTGTCACTTTTTTATATGTCGCTCTCCCATTAGGACGGCTGTGACTCAGCTGGTAGAGCAGGTTGTCTATAAATTGTAAGGCTGGAACGATTTGAAGCCCGTATTTGAATGTTGCCATGTTGGTTACTTGGAGCCAGAAGTGACCATATTTGGATATGAAGGAAGGAGTGAGGAAGTGGGTGAGGCCCAATGTGTCTTAGGCTTGACTTTATCACCAGTGTCATTGGAGACCAGACCTGTCAATCAAGCTAACTACACCTTGAAATCTTCCTCTTGTTGAAGCCTGTAATAAATAGACTTCATCTAATGCAGTGTTTCTCAATTAGTTTCTGTTACGTCCCCCCAGGAAGAACAAACATTTTGTGCCCCCACTCTCCCCTGCGACAATAAATAGTATAATTTTTCTATAAAATTGTTATATGTACACCTCTGCATAAAATTGTATCCTCATTAACATTAAAAGAAAGAAAAAAGAAAGAAATATAGATCAACTTTCATTGTTTTTTAGTCTGTAACGGACTAAAAACTTAGCAAGGAGCTAAGTTGGGGCCACATCATTGTGTCACCGTAAAACATCAGTACGTCACTGCTGGTTCCCCAACAACTCGCTGCTAGCAAGTTAGTTTCTGTTAACAAACTATTGTTACACTGTTACTATCAGTCCATGAAAAAAAAATATCTTTTCTAGTTACAACATGATTAAGTTAACAAAGCAGTTTTGTATTGCTTTGTGCGATATTTATTCAGTTTTGTGAAATCACTGTCATTCCCAGCTGCTCATGTAATAATGCTTAAATGGAGGAGCTCATCATGTGCATGCAAGCGGAGTTCCTGGTTTTGCAAGTCTACACTGAGATCCAGAGTCAAAACATCACTGCTCTACTCTTCTACTGTGTTTCCACCATCGCTCCTCCAGCCACTGGCGTAGTTGCTGCTCAGCCGGTGCTGAGCTCTGCCCCAGCAAGCAGTTGGTGTCTGCTTAGCACCAGTTTTAGCTGCTGGAGCCAGTGCTCCTGGCGGTGGAAACACAACAAACTGGTGCAAAGTCAGGCACCAGCAAGTAGGTAGCACTGGTTCTTGGTTGGTAGAAAAGGGGTATGTGTGTGCATGCTCAGTGCAACAACCCTTCACCATAGAGCTAATACTCCTTGTGCACAGTCTGACAATGAGAGCGCCACTGCCACCTACGGTGGAGGTGCAATTACACTTTTTCTAGGACAGCAAATCATCAGCATCACACCCACTATTTGAGAAGGACTGATCTAATGACGTCAGAATGATTTGTGGAAAAAATATACTGACTGAGTATTTCGGGACTGAAAATGACCAGTTTTGAATTGAAGTCAATTGGAGGCAGAGATTTTTGGAGCCAGCATCTAGTGGCCATTGGGAGTATTGCATCTTTTTGTCCTTCCACATTGGCCTCATTTTTGAGCCCCACTTGCTTCATCCATTTTTATTTATAGTCTATACTCACACCTCACATTTTCTAAAAATATTTTTCCACCAGAATTAAAATTTTTTGACCACTGTGCAACTTATATTTTTTAACCATCGTGTGCCTGATGTTTTCTTCTTGTGTCGTGGCCATCCCACACCTGAAGGTTCTCTGATGGTTTTTGACCACTCTGACATGATGGGCATTTTTTTTGTTTTTTGACCACCTGAAACCTGAAGTTTTTTTTTTAAAAACGCAGCCGATGTTTCTTTAAGCACCTTGTGATTGATGTTGTTGTGACATTTCCCGGCTCCCCACGCCTGATATTTTTTACTTATTTGACCATCCAGCACCTGATGTTTTTTCGATGATTTCTGACCACCTGTCACCTAACTTTTTGTTGTTTCCATCCTTGTTGTTGCCTGACAGGGTTGTTTGACCATCCTGCACCTTGTTTGGTTTTTTTGTTATTGTCGTTTTTGACGTTTTTTGACCACCTTGCAGCTTTAAAAAAAAAATGTTATTGGCTTATGGGATGTTTTATTTCTGTATGATGCGTATGATGAGTCACTTTTTGTTTGACCTTCTACACAGTTGTAGTATAACATCATACAAAAAGTGACTTGTTGCAGTGCGTCAGAAATAATGGTGTAGTACCATTACTTCTAACACTTTGCAACATAGCATTTATTATTTTATACTTTACTATGATATTTTTCACTATGGCAATTTATCTTATCACATACAGTTTTATAGCATTTGGTATGACATATATTAGTAAATGTTTCGTAAATGTTTTGTTAAAGTGATCTCTACACAGCTCACATCATTCCTCGAGTCTCACAACATCCATGACATGTTTCACTCAGGGTTTTGTACACACCACTCTACTCTACTGCTGAAAGTGTCCAGTGAAATCCCGATGTGTGCTGACTCGGGGAGATGTACAGTGTTGGTTCTGTTGGACCTGTCCTCAGCCTTTCACACGGTCGACCATCAGACCCTGATAAACAGGCTGCGGGACCTGAGGTGATCTGAACCTCTCAGCTAAAACTAAACTGAGGAATCTTGGGGTGATCTTTGATGAAGCTACAACACCAGTCCAGGCAGCTAGTTAAAAACTGTTTCATTCAGCTGCACAACATCTCTAAGCTCAGGCCTATGGTGTCAAAGGTCGACCTTGAAATGATTATATATGAGGCTGGACCACTGCAACAGCCTCTTCACCTGCCTTAATGAGAAAGAGTTGGCTCACCTGCAGTATGTTCAAAACTCAGGTGCGAGGTTGTTGACCAGCACATACAAGAGGTCCCACATTACTCCTGTTGGGAAATCCCTCCATTGGTTCCCTGTTGTGAACCGTGTTCATTTAAAAATCTTGGGGCTGACTTTTTGCACCCTACATGGTCAGGCTCCTACCTACATTGCTGACTTAATTAAGCCCTATAGCTCAGCTCGAAGCCTGAGGTTGACTGAGCAGAACCTGCACATGGTCCCACAAACACATTTTAAAACTTGGGGAGACCGTTCGTGCTGCGCTCCACGTCTGGGATGAACTTTCTTTAGACCTGCTTTCCCTGAACAGTGTAGATGATTTTACAAAGCACCTAAAAACACTTTTGTTTAGACAAAGCATTTTACTCAAAACTGACCTGATGATGTGTGTTTTGTAGTTTTTACACTGTAGCCTATATTTGACTGTTTGATCTATTTTACACGTCTTCTTTTTGATAATGTTTCTATTGTGAAGCGCTTTGTGATCCTGTCTGCAAGAAGTACTATACAAATAAAGATTACTTACTTACTTACTTACTTACTTTACATTTAAAATAATTTCACTTTTTTTTTCTAATGGCATTAAAAAAACTTTATTTAAACAGCTTAAAACTTTTAGCAAACTTTTCCAACCATCGATCCAATAGATGAAGATATCCCAGCTGTTTATGTATCCAAGCCAACTCTGCCAAGTTTTTATCAATCCATATAGTTTTTAGCTATTTGGTGTTTTCTGCCTTAGCTAACCTTTCCAACCATTTTCAACTAGTTTTAGTTTACTGCAGTCCTTTTTCACTTTTACCTACACAATTTTATCTTTGAATTCTTGTTGCTGTTTGAATTGGTTATGTATTATTTTTTGCTAAAATTTGAACTGTATCTTCATTACTAACAAATTTCATGTACCGTATTTTCTGGACTATTGAGCGCACCTGTCTATACGCCGCTATTGAATTTATTCAAACAGTTTCATGTGGCCCACTCTTACCAGGTCTGATGTGACGAGGCTAAATGTATCGGCGGCACAGAGCTTGCTAGCTTGTAAAAAGCTAACGAGCTTCGTGCTGCCGATACATGAGCTGCACCGGTGTTTAAGCCGCAGGGTTCAAAGCGTTGGAAAAAAGTAGCAGCTTATAATCTGGAAAATATGGTAAATTTGGGATTGAATGTCCGGGGGAACAGTAACACACACCTCACAGTTTACCTTAAGCACCTGAGTCTGGGTGCAGTGTGGGACCATCAAGTACCTTGACAAGCAGAGGATCATTCAACCAAACAGTCAATCCCCCGTACATATGAAATATGTCACAGAGGGGAGAGGTGGTCTTGATGTAACAGAGAATGTAATTTTTATTATTTAAAATGAGCTGAACATACTACAACTGGCAGCCAGCTAATTCACTTTACAAACACTGGCATGCTGGGAAGCTGATAACGGTGAGATGCAGTGACAGGCTCATTATTATAATATTCGTATCTGAAGCAATAAAAATCATAATATGGGTAACATGCAGCCATGAAACAGCTCGTCTCTTGGGACCATAAATAAATGAAAGTGGCAGCACTTCACTGATTTCAAGTGCATTTCATTGCATTGCGATTTTCACTGGTGACCAATTACTGCGATGTTTGTGTGCTCAGGTCCGTTAAAGGAGAAAGCAGAAGGCTGAAGAAGATGAAATTGCTCTGAAGATATCCAGCAAGATGCTCAAGGTTCAGCGTAATTCATTCACAGTTTTTCTTTCCACGGGACTCTTCTGGCCCTTTAGGCTTTCTGGTGTGTTTCTTAGATTTTTATATCTTTTGTGTGTTTGACAGACTTAAAAAAAAAACATACCTATCACCTGAATTGATTTTCTGGCTTTCAATCACAAAATCCGAGGTGAGAAATCACATGCTGTTCATTCATGCCTTGAATAAGAATGGCCATGCTAACGCTCTACATTCAAGCAAAACTGTACTTTCTCATGGAAATTGTAATGCTGCTGCTGAAAACACATTATTTCAGGACTAGAATTAACACACAGGGGGTTGATTGCTGTTTCTCCTCTTTTCTCTGCAGGTGCTCACAGGCTTTCAATCCCTACTCTGATACATATTTTATATTAATAAAACTGTTAAATATGAATGGAGCTGACTGACCTCACAGTGCCAAATATCATTTAAACATCAGTGACATTAGCTTCAAAGCTGCATTTACCCAAAACAAAAATGCAAGGATGAAATCTGTGCACAAAGTTAGTGACACCGAACATTAGAAAGAATTTTGTATAAACCCTTCTTCTGGGAAAAGCCATTGTGGAGGCCAGGCAGATATGCATCAATAATTCAGTCCCAGATATCTCATATTTGACCTCATACAAAAATTCATTCCCTTGTGTTCAACCAAGTTGGAAGAGAGATGAGAACAGATACTTGAAAGAAGGTAGATGGGTAAAAAAAAAGCAAAGGAAAAAAGAAGAACAGCATCAGTATGAGAGCCGTGATCTCTCACTCCGCTGTGCTGCGTCCTCCCTCCACATGTTGATTGATGGCATCTTGGGCAACCTTCGGTATGAAAAGGGAAATCAAAATCTGATTGGTAAAACATCCCAGCAATGAAGACTTGTATGCATCCATTTTCTGAGTATTTGTTAGGATGGTAATGCGTTGCTGAATTTGTGTTGGATTTTTTTTTGCTTCTTTTCTTAATGAAAAATAATTGAGATTTTAATGTTGATGGCTTGTCCTTCTCTGTCCTTGAATGGTTTTAATATCCAAATGCGAAGCCGTAATGTCGGCGATGATGTTGGAAAACATTTTCAGTTTAATAAACAGCTACAAAATGCTTTTCAGACTCCTAACGGTAAAAGGCACAAGAAGTGTTCTGTAAGAAAATAAGTGAATCCTCCATTTACACATTCCATAATATAACCTATGCTGCATTACAAAGTGCCAGTGCATTTTTGAAAAGGTAAAACATGCATTGTGCTACTGAGTCAGTGCTCTTAGCAGTTGCAGTACATTAAAACCTTGATTTCCATATTACTGCTATCATTAGTATTATTTTTGCATAATTTTCTGGCTGTTAAATCAATTATGGAGGTCTCTAATCAACAGCACGCGCCTGCAGGTACACTGCTGGGGATCTTTGAAAATAATTTGGAGTGATTAAAGAAAGGTGCACATGGCAGTGAAAATGAAACAACATTTACTGCTTCCAGCGTGTATTCAGTGATAGACAATTAAGACAAAATAACAGAAACACCTCCAGAATTGACAAGCAAGCACTGCCTTATGTGGATTTACTGCAGGATTACTGCACGTGTCTCTGTCCACCCACTGTGAGCCTGACGGACTCGGCCAGCGACGGCAACATTAGTCTGCTTACTTACATGTACCAAAGCCATTGTGCCCATGACAACCATTGTAAGCTGGGCTTTGTTGGACATGTAATGACACAGACTGAGAATTTTATTACAGTAAGCACAAAGAAAATCCATTTGCTTCATGGGACAACTGGAATAAGAGTATTTCACATTTCATTGTGCGGGATTGGCTCCATAATACGTCCTCTGCTGTGATAAGGAGGTGTTTTGATGCATCCGGCGGCCATGCCCCCCCTCCAATGTTCTACTTTTGTCCCTTGTAATAGCTGAGCTGTGTGTGGTATCCACACATCTGTACGTACAGAATCACTGAAATTCACTGTTGAGTTTTTTTTTTAAATGGAAAAAACATCTCTCCTGTGGCTTAGTCATACAAAACACTAGTAAGACTAGAAAAGCACTCTGAGAGCACAGACCTCCGCCAAGCACTGTTAAGGCCAAGTGATACTTTCTGTGTTCACATGTCCGTGTTGGTGCACGAGGGTCCGCATCACGTAAATGTCATGGAACACGTCAGGAAGCGCTCGAGCGGACAGGCGCGGAGGCGTCCGCATACAGCTCCAAAAATGTGAGTGCATCGCCTGGGCGCAGAGGGTGCGAGCAACTGCACTGCGCTTGTGCTAGCATATCAAGATGGACGCCTTCGAGGAGAGACTTTGTGAGGAGAATCCTTCAAAAAATTCCTGGATCCAGACGGTGATGCGGAGCAGTTCCAAAATCTAATCATTTGTTCCTTATCCCCATCTGGACAATCCCTGAACATTTCATCCAGATCCGTCCATAAGTTTTTGAGTTATTTTGGAAACCAACAGACAAACAAACAGACAAACAGAGAAACGCTGGCAAAAACATAACCTCCTTGGTGGAGGTAAAAATAAATAAATAAGGATGTGCTGGTCTAAATCTCAGGTACTGTAGGACTGAGCGAGCGGGTCCTTTCCTTTCAGGACTGGAATTAATTAGCAGCTGTAATAAAGGTCACCAAAAGATGGAAAAAAAGAAAAAATACAACAGAACTTGTCATACTGAAGCCAATGACCTTTTCAGTCTCTTTTTTTGATAGTCTAATTAAAACAGACTCAAAATACCCTCTGAAAGTTTTGGATTATTCTCCATGACACACCATGTCAACAATGCGGGTACAAAAAACTACTTACGTGTAAACATGGTCAGGAACCAGGGAATAGCATAAAGCTGGGGGGGGGAGAGAAAAAGGGGGAGAATAAATAAGATATTATTTATGAATACTTTTGAGATAACAGCATTAATTTGTATGCAATTTTTAATAAGTCAAAACAAACTGCTTTGAGCTCAAATAAAATAAATGAACTCATTTTTACTGGAGAGATTGTGTCTTTAAGATAAGCCGAACACACGGCTGCACATCTCCACAGACTGAGAAACAAAAACAGCAATAAACAGTAAACTGCTGAGTTTGGTTATTAGTCAACAGGGAGAGCGCCAACAGTGAGTCTCACTATCCCAATGTTGTCATCCCTCCTTCTCCTCTCTCCTACTTTACTCTCTCCATTTCACACTTCCCTGAGAGGAAATGCATAAAATTGAAATGAAAGAGTGCACACACACACACACACACACTCCACCATTAACCAACTGTTCCAGCACCTGCCAACTGCTGGCCACTGCCACTTGGGATCTGTAATATTCACCAGCAAAAAGGTCTGGAGCAGGAATACTGGAGCCTATCTCAGCCAGTTAATTGTTGGCTAATTGCAAG